>NW_023608768.1:0-24947 GCF_013339725.1 Rhipicephalus microplus | reverse complement strand
CCACATGTTGTTTGTGCGTCGACTATCGCCACCTGAATCGGATCACCAAGAAGGACGTTTATCCTTCACCCCGAATCGATGATGCGCTCGACTGCCTCCACGGCGCCAATTATTTCTCGTCCCTCGACCTTCGATGCGGATACTGGCAAATTTCGGTCGACGACCGCGACCGCGAGAAGAGAGCATTCATCACACCCGACGGCCTTTACCAATTCAAGGTCATGCCTTTAGGGTTGTGCAATGCCCCGGCTACTTTTGAGCGTATGATGGACTCTCTTCGCGGTTTCAAATGGTCGACGTGCCTTTGCTATTTGGATGATGTAATCGTTTTCTCGCCCTCCTTCGAAAGCCACCTGTCTCGTCTCTCGGCAATTTTTCACGTTTTTCGTTGCGCTCGTCTCCAACTGAATTCGTCGAAATGCTCATTTGGACGACGGCAGATTAAACTACTCGGCCACCTTGTTGACGCCACTGGTGTTCAACCCGACCCTGACAAAGTCCGTGCAGTCCGAGAATTCCCGGTTCCGCGTTCCACACAAGAAGTTCGCAGTTTTATTGGGCTCTGCTCATACTTCCGCCGCTTTGTCTTCAACTTCGCGGATATTGCTAAGGCCCTCACGGATCTCCTCAAAAAGAATGTGGCCTTTTCTTGGGGAAGGGACCAAGAACATTCCTTCGCGTCGCTAATTACCGCCCTCAAATCACCACCTGTGTTGGCTCATTTTGATCCAGCGGCTCGAACAGAGCTTCGCACCGATGCAAGTGGCCATGGCACTGGTGCTATACTCGCTCAGATACAGAATGGCACCAGCCGTGTGATAGCCTACGCTAGCCGCCTTTTGTCGCAAGCGGAACAAAATTATTCCATCACTGAGCGAGAATGCTTAGCCCTCGTTTGGGCTATTCCGTCCGTACTTTTACGGACGTCCATTCGCAGTCATCACGGACCATCATGCGCTTTGCTGGCTGTCGACGCTTAAGGACCCTACAGGAAGACTCGGCCGATGGGCACTTCGATTACAGGAGTACACGTTTTCGGTTGTTTACAAATCTGGAAAGCTGCACAGCGATGCTGACTGCTTATCCCGGCACCCCGTTGATCCACCTAGCTCCACTGATTTGGAATCTGATGCCTGCGTTTTAGCCATCGCTGACTTTCTGAACGTGGCCGACGAACAGCGCCGAGATCCATCGCTGCTCACCATCATTGACCACCTTCAATCGCGTTATGCTGACCCTTCTCTTAGCAGATACCTACTTCAAGACAACGTTTTGTACCGCCGCAACTTACACCCCGACGGCGCGGAACTTTTACTCGTCGTACCGCATCACCTGCGAAAGGATGTTCTGCGACAATTCCACGATGCTCCAACTTCTGGACATCTAGGAGTCTCCAGAACTTACGACCGCATTCGACGACGAGTATTCTGGAAGGGTCTCTACCGCTCTGTTCGCCGTTACGTCGCATCTTGCGACCTCTGCCAGCGCCGAAAGAAGCCTACGACTCCCCCTGCCGGTCTTCTTCAACCTATTGAAGTTCCAGCCGAGCCATTTTATCGAGTGGGGTTGGACTTGCTAGGTCCCTTTCCTACTTCTACAACTGGAAATAAACGGATTGCAGTGACCACAGACTATGCCACTCGGTATGCAATCACTCGAGCGCTACCAACCAGCTGCGCAACAAACGTTGTCGACTTCCTGCTGTACGACATTATTCTCCAGCATGGCACTCCGTCTCACCTGCTCACAGACCGTGGTCGCTACTTTCTATCTCGTGTGGTTGATGATCTACTCCGATCTTGTGCTACCCGTCACAACTTCACCACATCTTACCACCCTCAGACTAACGGCCTTACGGAGCGCCTAAACCGCACATTGACAGACATGCTTGCCATGTACGTATCTACCGACCACACTGATTGGGACATAGCTCTTCCGTTTGTAACCTTCGCCTATAACTCGTCGCGTCATGAAACAGCGGGCTACTCCCCTTTTTATCTACTCTTCGGACGTCATCCCTTACTGCCCTTCGACACACTGCTTTCATCAGACCACCCATCCTCCACTTCGTACGCTCAGGATGCGATCACCCGGTCCCTCACGGCACGCGCTGTAGCGCGCGCTCGGTTATCGTCGTCGCAGACAGCACAGAGTTCCTATATGATCGTCGACATAGAGATGCCGTTTTTTCTGCGGGATCTCTTGTTCTCCTGTGGCTCCCATCTCGACGTGTCGGCCTCTGCGAGAAACTACTATCGCGATACGCTGGGCCCTACCGAGTCATTCGTCAGGTCACACCTGTGACCTACGAGATTGCCGCTACCACAAACTCATGAGCTGCTGCACCCAGAACGGAAGTAGTCCACGTTTCTCGTCTCAAGCCCTACAACGCCGACTCACTCATTTAACAGGCACCGAGACGGTGCCTTACGGGCCGGGCTGATGATACGTGTATGGAACTGTCGCACCGACACAGCTGAATTGGCACCCAAATGAAGAAGACGACAACGTGGTTGTTGTGGGTTGGACTCTCGAGCTTCTCCCGTTTGCCTGCATGACTGTGCGCTCTCTAAGCAGTTAGCAAGACCAGCTCTCGGTGAATAAATCTTCGCCGTAACAATATATTCACCGTCATTTCATGACGTGTCGCTCAATAAAAAAAATGCAACATGGTCACCTTCCCTCGGCATGCTTCGCACAACGTCGATTCTGCTGCAGATACGTGGGATTTGACAAATTTTTCTCGGTAGCACTTTCAAGCAATGGCGTGGTTCTGCACTATATCATTGGTTCGTCACGCAAACGGTGTTCAATCTTGTGTACGTCTCATCTCTAGTCCGTGGTCTTTAGCACAGCCATCAATCAAGTTACAAGACCTGGGTTCGATTCTCACCCGAACCAATTTATTTTTCGTTTATTTTAACTTTCTCAATTTGACGGAAGGACAACGCTATAATGTTTCGTGCACAATCATCGATGTCTACAACGACACCGGCAATGGAGTTTCTGCAAAACGAGCTTTTTGACCCTATCGCGTTTAAAACGGAGCCAAAATAGCACATCCAGGATAATTTGCTAAATGCACTGTAACGTTCTGCCACTCATGCGTCAATCGTGTTGAATAAATAGCGAAGCATGCACTGACAATACAACTACTTTTTCGGCTCTCTCTCTGACTGCACACCAGTTCTAGACCGTAAACGGTTTTCCTCGAATGGATCGTTTCGGGCGTGGCCAGGCGCCTGCTGTCCGTGGCTTCGGTTTCGTGACCTTCAGTTCTCTAGAGGCAAGCTCGGGTTGAGGTCGTGGCGGTGACGCGAGGTCCGAATGCGAGGAGAGTGATGACGACAAACACCTTTTGCTTCCCGTAACCGTTCGAGGGGACAGCGGCGATCTGTCATCTATTACTTTAGCGACTGACACCGTGGTTGCAGCTCACTGAGTTCGGCTTGACGGTGTCAATGCACCTGGGCTTCAACAATGATTTATCTTCGGATGTCGTATGAATACTTACTGTCACTTGTGGTGTTCGGTAATAGTGGGCTTGCAGACATATTGCGCAAAATATATAAACAAACGAAAAGAGCGTGAGAGGAAAACAGAGACAGCCATCATAAAACACAGTTTCGAAACACCTGTCGAAAGTGTTAGAAGACTTCTGTGAATATTCGATGCAGCCCGCTAAGGAGTGATGTACAGGTTAACTGGTGAACATATTGACTAAGAGAATGTTGAGGTGGACCAGCAGTTATCACCCACTCTTTCCTTTGTTTGGGTCAACGTATTAAAAATGCATTGGACTAGTCTAGGCCGTAATCACAGCACTGATCGATCAGTAAGCTTGACTCCGTGTATACGATGCCAGTTTAGTCTGGCGGTCAAACTGTGGTGATCGAACACTTGGCGGTCGAACAGTGAGACTCAGTCTGTCGTATGTTGCAACAGCGCTCTAGGCTTGGAGAAGCGTGGTATCCGCTACACACTTGTCGGAAATGTTGAGCAATTTTTATGCAGTGGCTGACGACGATGAAGAAATATGCCGGAAGTGGGTATGAGCCACAGTTAACAGGTAATCAAGAACAAGTTTTCTAATGGGTTGGAGCATTGGACAACCCAGTCGTTACGGAATTCGCATTTTGTGACACCTGGCTGTAAATTTGATTCTTTAAAACGCTTTATAGCTCATATTAAGGCGATTCCTTTCCCGACATCAAGCCTGCCTCAGACCAGTTCAATAACTTTTTCCAAGCAATCGCGTGGCTCAGTGGCAAAATACCGGGCTGGTACGCAGCAAACCCGGGTGTCTTTGATGTTTTATTCACTAAGTTTTTTAATGATACTGGTTACGGACACAGGCTGCGGCAGCGGACAACTACGGCGCCGCGCGTGACTCGTGTCCTGATCTCATAACAGCTTTCGCTGTTGAAAGACCACGTTTTTGAGACCTAGGAGCGAGAAGCCAAACCCCCTTTTCTCAGATAATGTACATTGTCGTCCTTTATGAAAGGGAACACGCGAACGCGTGGCCTGCGTTTTGCAGCGGCTGCCTACAGCCCCAACAGCCGACAGCAAAAGGAAACACGTTCACTTGCCGCGTCATCTGTTGCCGAAAAAACTAATAACGAGTTATGGCCAGTAGACAAGCGCTGCTAGATTGCACTCTCTCCCTGCTCACGCCTGAAGTATACGTAGTCCACTGCCAACATATCAAACGTTGTTCGCGACCACGGCGCAAGCTGCAGTAATCGCCCGACATCACTCGCCGCACGAGCGATCAGGGAACGTCTAGCAGCGCTTGTCCACTGGCCATAACTCGTTATCTTGCTTGGCAATAGGTGACGCGAAAAGCGAACGTGCTTTCTTCACTTGTTGATTGATGGTGCTGTAGCAGCCGCCGCAGAGCGCAATCCATGCGTTCGCGTGTTCCCTTTCATAAAGAACGAACCTAAGATTCCTGCCGAAAGAGAATTTTTAAAAAATATGAATGCTGGTAAAGTCTTTATTAGCTTAGCCGGTTTTAAGAAAAGATATTTCAGCCACGTAAAAAAACGAATGGTGCAGTTTTTTCTTTAAGCCCACGTGAGATTTGCTGACTGACCTCGCTTTGCGTGTTAGACGCACAGGGAGATGCGGTTGTGTGCATCTGTTTTGAGCTAAGTTGCGCCTTTGTTGACCTTGTTGCGACAAAAAAAAGCATAATGTCGCGTGCATTAATTAAAAAGCTGCTTGGAAAGCACAGTATAATTAGAAATTGACACACTTTTACTTTTAACAGAAACTGGATCGGGAGCGCATGTGCGAAGAGTTCAACCGTGTTCTCATTGTGCGTCACTGCAAGAGTAAAATGTTTCGTTTATTGACATACATTAATTGTGGGGCACAAAAAAAAGATAAATAAATGTACCCTAGCCCATACCACAAATATAACCGGCTTGGCTATACTTTGATTGATGTAGAGCTTCTACAAACCGTGATTACGAGTAAGTTTGTTGGCACAGAATGTACAGGAATCCTGGCACCCTTCGAGAACACAATGGATCGTGTTCTCTGAAATGAAAAATCTCAGAACTACCCCTTTTGAAACCGTACTGATTTTAAAATGGATGAGTAAACGTTTTGAGTGCCACTTGGCGTACCAACGAGGCGAAACACTGTTATATGAACAAGTGAAATCGACTGCCATCAACAGTGTTTGTCCATGAGAGACTCCAAAGATCACAAAACAAGCCAGGGAACTAAGCATAAAAGAAAAGAGGTGAACAGTCGATTCGTTTGGTGATTATATGAAACATTGCTAATAATTAGGGGTCTCAGTGCATATTTGTGAAGCAAATGTCAAATAAACCTGTTTCCTTCTCCAACTCTCAATATATTAAAAGCGTTCTTTTTTGTTACATTGATCCTCTTTACATGTAATCAGTTTGAAGAAACAGACAGCTGATTTTAATCCAAAATAATCCAAAGAGGTACAATAAGCTACTGACCTGTGTAATAGTGTTTTCATTTCTTGGGTAGTTTTATTGATTGATTGATATGGATCTCAGCTTATCTACTCAATCGCAACCAATATGTTCAGGTAGGAGAAAAACAATCGAGCTGCCTTCCTGTGACTTCTGGCGTTCCGCAGGGGAGCGTACTAGGCCCCCTTCTGTTTTTGGTCTAGATTAATGACATTGGCAATGTAATTAGCACCCCGGTACAAATTCGTTTATTTGCTGACGATTGTGTTTTGTTTAGAGATTAAACCTGCATTAGTGACCAATGTGATCCTAATACTAACTTATGCAATGTATCAAAATGGTGTGAACAATGGGGAATGCTTCTTAATGCAAACAAATGTGTGTATCTCCCCATAACGCGCAAAAAAGTCCCATTAAACTACACATACAATTTAGCTGAAGCACCTTTACTTAAAGTAGCCTCCTAGAAATACTTAGGCTTAACGTTAACAAGTACCTTATCCTGGAATTTGCACATAAATAACATCTGCTCTGCCGCTTTCCGTAAATTATGCCTTCTCCGCCACAAGCTCAAGACTGCTCCGCCTAGTGTTAAACTCCTCTCCTACTTTTCCTTAATTAGGCCTAAACTTGAGTACGCCTCTATAGTTTGGGATCCCCACAAAAAAATTTACGTCCAAAACCTAGAAAGAATTCAAAGAAAAGCAGTACGATTCATATATAGTAAATTTATGTCAACCGACTCCCCCACTGCATTACTAACAGCAAATAGTATAGAACTATTACAAATTCGAATAACAAAAAGTCGGCTACAGTTTCTTTCAGACATAGTGAACCACAGGCTACCCTTAGACACCGCAGAATACGTATCCCCCTTGTTAAGCAGACCCACTCGACACCACTATCCTCATTCCCTAACGCCAATCTTCGCAAGGACTGATACTTTTCGGTACTCCTTGTTCCCACAAACAATAGATGATTGGAATAAACTAACCGAAGCATTTCCTCAACGCCCTTGACCATTTGTGTAAATACTCTTCTTCCATGACTTCCTTGCATGGTAATATCACCTTGTTGTTCAACTGTTACTTTTTTTTAAAGCCATAACCCCTCTGTCTTATAGCAAAGAAATTGTGTAAAAAACGGTTTGCAACCGTGTTTCATTCTGTTATTTAGTGTGTTTCATGTATGCTCACCCTGCTTGGACTTTCTGTCTGCAGTATTCTATAAATAAAATAAATAAATAAATATGTGGAGTTTAACGTCCCAAAATCGAGACGCAAGTAGTGGGGGGCTCCGAAAATTTTGACCACCTGGCGTTCTTTAACGTGCACCCGAATCCGAGCACGCGGGACTAAACCATTTTTGCCTCTATCTAAAATGCAGCTGCCACAGCCGGAATTCGATCCCGTGACTTGCGGGTCAGCAGCCGAGTACCTTAGCCATTAGACCACCGCGGCGAGGCTCTTGGACAGTTTTATAACATTCAATACCAAAAATTACTTGGTTTGCTCATAAAAATGCAAATATCAACACCTTGAATAGAATTGCCATTCTAGTTTTATTACAAGAAGAGACGCAGACAAATAGCATGATGCAATGCTGAACGCTCTACATACAGTGTAGTAGTTTTAAAGAAAACGGGTCTTTAAGACGGCTTATCGTCAGTGTGCGTCAGCAATCTGTATATATGACTGTAAATATGTCGCTGTAATATTTTTTCTAAATTGTATTACCTTCAACCTGCCTCCATCATCAAAATCGATCATCTATATTACTGAAGCGACTCGACCCATTTCAAAAAGGACACAGACGAATGATTAACCGAACTGCCACGTAAAAAGATGGGCATCTTGCTGAAAAAGAAAATTGAATTAGAACAATTTGGACAAACCATCATTTTGGCTGAGGAAAAATAAACGGCAAGTCGAACAAATTATTTCAGTTAAAAAGAAAAAAAAGAGGTCATTAAGTTGCAAGACGCCGGTAACACTGCCACACACTGGACGACTGGCATGGAAGCCAAGTTAAGGTTGTCACACAAGGAGGCCCTTGCTTCAGTAGCATATATACTAAGAACGATGACGAGCAGTAGTTTGAAAGTCCACTGCCATTGATCACGGCAGGTAACCAATGTGCTATCGTTGGTGTGGACCACCTTACATGGTACGCCAAAACCGCATGCTTTTCTCACAGCAACCACCCAGAATCGCACTTTTCATTCTCAATCATTTTGTGCTCCGTCACGGCTCGCGAACATCTCAATGACCGTGGCAGCGCGTTTCTCTCCGACGTCATTCAAGCACTTCATCATTAGGGCCATATTGTACACTGCACTATTATGCCAAGTGCCCCCACACAAAATGTGTGGCTGAACGATTTAATCAAACCTTGGGCGACATGATTGCGACGCATGTTGCATCTGATCCATCAAACTAAGACCTGATCGTTTCATATACGACGTACGCGTACAACACGGCTACGCAAGTCACAACCGGGTTTCGCTCATTCTTCTCTCTGCATGGTCGCCAGCCTTCCCACACTATTGACACATTGCTGCCATACGCACCGGATGCACCGAGTACACGACCATGTCTGAAGCTGCCCGTCGCGCTAAAAAATGCCACCGACTAGCCAAGCAAGTTGTTATAGCCGACCAACAACGCGAGAAAGAAGCGCGCGATGAAGACCACCCCCTCTCGCAAAATTTCGCGCCTGGAACACTGGTATGGCTGCATATACCACCCTGTGCTCCTGGTTTGTCTCCCAAACTTATCTCAAAGTACTACAGTACCTACTGCATGGTGGAGCGTAGTTCACCAACTAACTAAGCCATTGAACCTCTTACGCCACCGAGCGTCCGTCGTGGGCATAGACGTGATATCGATCACGTATAGACCGCCGAAGCCCTACTTCCATCTGATTGTTGCAACCTGTTATATTGTTCTAGTTCACTTATTGCCCGTGTTGCATACCCATTGTGGTGGATTGGCCAGGAATCGTGTGTGTTTTTTTAATACTGTGCAGGTTTAGAACATAGGAGGTTATATGGTAGAAATAATAATGAGGACCTATAAAATCGTGGTGTTTGATCTAATGCATTTAGTTATATGAATAAAGAAAACAATTTATTCTTAAATTTGAGTACTACTCTGATTTTATACGTATATACTGTTGTAGACATGTTTGGATAACAATACAGATTAATTAGTCAACATATGTGTTTTATTAATTTAGTCCCTGACAGCCGCGCATATACTCACGCACTGGAGAACCGAGAAATGGGAGCTCCAATAGACAAAGATGACAGCCACAGTTAAATCCATACCAATACCACGTAAAGGTATTTCTAAAAGGGATATTCGTATTGTAGCAAAACGCCTGCAGGTCAAGAAGAAATGATCTGTTGTTTCCTGCTCTCCACAGAACGCGCACAGAGGCGAAAGTGCCTGAGCAAACCAGTGTTTGGGGAAATTTAGATTCGGTACCCGGCGGCGCAGCCTTGTTATAGCTATCATAAGGGTCACCAGGATGACTTCATCTTTCTTGAGGGGGGCATTCATAATTAACAAAGGAAGACGACAGCCAGGAACTACGATCGTCATCACGAGAGGAGGGAACCACGAGATCGGCGCTCGAGCACCACCACTTTCCTCTCACTATGGCTATTTCTAATCTAGCGCCTGTTCGTTAGGCCCGCCCAATAAACCTCCTTACACGTATAACAGTACCGATGCCCTTACGTTCGGCGAAAAATTGCGGTAAAATAATAAAAAACAAGACGGGTCGGTGCCCTCATTTTGTCTTCTTCGCCGGCTGTCAGTGCACTTTCTTCAAACTACCATGATAATATATGCACGCATCCATACCACTGTCTGTGAAGACAATTCTCTCGTATTTGTGATTGTTGTGTACAGAAAGCTAAAAGTGCTTCTCTGAAGATCCCATTTACTGTCGTGTTGTTACGGATTAACATAAAGTAGGCATTACCGATACTTTTTTTCACCTATTATCACTCTTTTTTTTATACTACAGTTAGAAAAACCCGAGTTGAATACTACACCCGAGGCGTTTTCCTGGTCACATCATCTGTTGGCATCACCATGCTGCTGCAAAAAAAGTCACGGTTGCACGAAAGCTCAGAACGGGAAACCTGCCTATACGATTGCATACCGCTGCCGATAATCAATAACATTCCCCCTCGATTCTCTTGGTCTTTGTACCCCAACCTTTTTTGTTAGGGGCGAAGCTCTCTATAGCGGCACCCATTTGTTCCTCGTAGCCGTTGTAGTGTGTAACAAGTATAACATTTTGACCTCCAAGGTGGTGCCGGTGAGATATTTCTTCTGTGCGTTGTTGAACAATAAAAAAATAGTGCTCAATGTACATGTCAATGGCTGCTAATGGGTAATGAGAGACAGGAGCATTTGGCTTTTAGTTAACACGCACGCTGCGATCCCCATTAGCAGCCATTGGCATGTACATCTCACAAGAAAGGGTTGCTACGTTATACCCGCTGGGTGTAACCTCCTTTTTAGAAAAGTTTAGCGAGCGTTGAGCCGCAATGTCATGAATACAAAAACTTGTATATACCATGAACTTAAGGTGGTTAAAGGTGGGAAGTAGATACGAAGCGCAAGCCGTAAGAAAGTAAAAGCCGAATTCTCCTGTCTCTCATTTCCCATGAGTCGGAGTAAGTGGACGCGCATCGTGTTGGCTCCGGTTTCAACGAATGTTTTGCAGTGGAAGTTACCTAGAAGCCCACAAGACTTTGGTACCAGCGTATTCAGCTTGTCATCCGGAATCGCCCGGCACCAAGTTCCAGGTGGGGACTTGAATTTTGACACCCTTACCGACGCATTTTCGTCAACCACGCTGGCGGGAGAGCTACGCCTAACGCCTGCCAAGCCACCGGCAGCGAAGCTGCCAGAGACGCTGCTGCCTAGGCCGGCCTACTCTGCGGGCACCAAGAAACACGCCAGCCGGCACGTTTGACGCGTCCGACTTTCTGAGAAAAAATGGAGGTCACTGTGGAGGGAGAACCCGTTTCCTGTAAAGAATTCGAAGAAAGTACAAGATGGAGCACCGTAGGATCAAAGAAGTCGACCCGCGGGCAATCACTAGAACCCGGTGCGGATTCTTAATGAGGGAATAACAGCAGGAAACGGCGTGAGCAATGCCTGAGTCAAATAACAAGATTAAGCCGGATGCCTCCACTGCCCCGAGGTGACTACAAGAACATCATCCGACCTAGAGGTGGCCTTCGACTCACCGATCATGGAGCCGCCCGACTGGCGACTAGCATTTACCACGCCGCTGAAATTCCGAGAGAAGCCCAAGATGAGAACACAGTATGCCCGAATTTCCAGCAAAATATCATCGTTGTGAGCACCCCCATCGAGGCGCATGCTGATAGATACCAGAAAATCTCTCGCATTGTGGTCGGCAACAATACGAACGATACCAGTGCATATGAAGCAGTACCAGACGGTACATCAAAAGGCGTGATACGTGATATCCCGTTGGAAGATACCGCGCGAGATATTACGGCTAATGTGATTACGGCAAAGAACCCCACAGCCATCGCTGCGAAACACCTCAGCAACACAACGACGGTGATCGTATTGTTCGCTGGTCTTCGCGTGCCAACATACGTTCGATACGGTGGGGCAATGTTGAAGTGCTCCCTTTACCACAAGCAGATAGATACGTGTTACCAATGCGGTCGCTTGGGGCACCGCGCAGATGTATGCCCGAACCCGAAAGACCACGTGTGCCGTGGCTGTGGTAAGACCAACCCCCGGCAAGATCACCAATGCCAGCCCACTTGTCAACTATGCGGCGGCGACCACCAGGCGGCCGAGAAGGCGTGCAGGGCACGTTACAAGACGCCATACCTGGTGAAACGCCGGCGATGGGAGCGACAACAACAATATGAAGACTACCCGACGAATCCAATACCTTTCGAGAACAGCCTCGAGCAGCGGGACACTACCCCTACCCGGAAGCCCGGAAAGAAAGCCTAGTCGAGATCTCGGTCTCGGTCGTGGTCTCGCCCCCGGCCCCGCTCCCAACCCCGCTCCCGGTCGCAGTCAACATCACGGAGCCGTACACCTGGACCTGGCGCAACCTTCAAGGTGGGCTGGGTAGACGTAGTCAAGGGGGCGCGCTCGGGGTCTGAGGAGGCCGCTTCTCAAGGCAAACTTGATAAATTAGAAGCTGAAATAGCACAACTAAAGCAGATGTTAGCACAAGGCAACCAGAAAATGACAGCTTTAGGAGAGGAAAACAGGACCCTCAAGGAGGATTTACACCACTATAAAAAAAACATGCTCCACCAATAGTACCACCGCACTCAGCTGTTACACCCAGTAAAAAAATGGAGGAAGGTACAACACCACCACCTCCCGAGTGCAGAGCCGAAACCCAGGCCAATGAAGACGAACCCGCACGCGTGACGCCCGAGAATAAAGTCCTGAAGGAAGTTCAGCAATCAGTCAAAGAATTAAATGAGTGGATGATCAACGCATCCCGACTGATCTCAGCCCTTACTGACCGACGTAGAAACTATAGCTAAAATTACCATGCAACAAAACGAACACCTACAACAGCGACTCATCGCTGTGGAGGCTAGAATCACCCTTCTGCCACCTAGCGGACTGGACCCCACAGTGAATGTAAAGCAACCTTCCTCGTCGGCATTCAGTGTGATAGCGGCGGCGACATTCCTACCCCCTGCGTCTCATCATAGCTAGAAATCACGCGTACACAATTTGGCAATGGAATTGCAGAAGCTACGCGAATAAGCAAGCAAATATTCACCAATACCTTAAGGGGAAAGTTAAGCCTGATATCATTTTATTGCAGGAGACACACTGTCTCGCTAAATTGGCAGGCTACCGCTCGATCGGACATGACAACGGGGAGACGACTGTACTTACCACTCTAGTTAGACGAAACCTTACGTTCATGCAACATGACACGGAAATTACCAATATAGACAATATATTTATTGAACTCGTTCCGCAACGCAAAACGCAGGAAAGTCTTTTTATACTAAACATATACAGCAACCCTAAACAAAAGAAGCACAGATTTCTCACACTCTTTAAACGCGCTCTCAACATCGCTGGCTAAAATCCCATCTTAATAGCTGGGGATTTCAACGCACCACACACTGCCTGGGGATACTCTTATGTGTTTCCTAAAGGTAGGGCCCTCTGGTTTGACTGGCAGCAAGAAGGATTAACTCTCATCACCAACCCTAGCACACCCACACGTGCGGGCACTAGCTCCAGTAAACACACAACGCCTGATCTGATGTTCACGAAAAACACATCAGCAGCCACATGGAAAAATACCTTAGAGGACCTGGGTAGCGACCACTACATCATCGAGATAAATTTTCAAGGTGGCCTACGTTGACCCACGGGAAAACAGCTAAAGTTGGTAGACTGGAACAGTTCCGCAAATCACGTGAAAACCAGGTCCAACCCAACAGCGACATAGAGAACTGAATACACACGCTTAATCAGGATATTAATGATGCCACCCGAATCGTACCTCCCGAGGCACACCTCGAAGAGATCGATAGCCGGCTCCTCCACATGTGGGAGGCAAAGAAATTGCTTCAAAAGAGATGGAAGACACAGAAGCACAACAGAAACTTCAGGAAACGCATCGCACTCCTCAACACAGAGATAGAGATGTATGCAACACATCTAGCCGGCAGCACTGAGATGAAACCTGCGATGCGATAGACAGGCAGGTAAGTCTTAGTAAACATGGCATTTTCTACGGTTCCTGCTCGATCCAAAAGACAGCAAAACCTCCCAACGACAAACAATCAACAAACTAATACATGCTTACAAGGGCACCGACGAGGAGTTTTTTAGGGAGGTAGAGCCTAAATATATCTTTGAGGCTCCTACTCAGCAGCATCCAGATTATACGGGCCAGGTCAACACCACTCTAAAAGGATTCACCGAAGCGGATATCCGTGCCGCCCTACAAAAACTTAACACCAAATGTGCACCAGGTCCGGATAACATCACGAATAAGATGATACGCAATTGGGACGATGAGTCGATCACACATATCACAGACTATATTAATAACTGCTGGAACACCAGAACCTTACCCCCGCATTGGAAAACGGCCAATGTGATTCTGATTCCAAAACCAGGCAAACCACGGAATACTGACAATGTTAGGCCCATCTGTTTAACATCTTGCATAGGCAAATTGATGGAACTGCTTTCCTGGCTAGACTGACAAATTACCTCGAAGACAATGATGTTTCCCACACACCATGATTGGCTTCCGCAGGAATCTTTCAACGCAGGATGCCATGTTGCAGCTTAAGCATCACATCATAGGCAGTACCGGACGCTCCACTAAGGGCATACTTGGTCTTGATCTCAAGAAGGCTTTTGACTCTGTCACGCATAGCACCATTCTAAATCAGGTCAATACCCTAAACTTAGGGCTTCGCACGTACAACTATATAAGGGCATTTCTTACCGGCAGAACGGCCACGATCACACTGGGAGCACTCAGGTCGTCCGAAATAACCATAGGAAGTGCGGGCACCCCGCAGGGTTCCATGATCTCTCCCTTGTTGTTTAACTTCGCCCTCATTGGTCTTCCTTCAAAACTTCAAACCATCCAAGGACTTCATCACACCATTTACGCCGACGACATCACCCTCTGGATGTGCGACGCAGTGACGGTTCCATTGAACAGAGATTACAGGAGGGGGTTGACACAGTCGAACGGTATTTACAAGGAACTGGACTATCCTGCTCGGCGGAGAAATCTGAGCTACTGCTATATCGCCCTACACTTAGAAGTCGGCCACCAAAACAACATCCCCAAGCGCAGGCACACGCTGATATAAAACTCACTACAAGCGGTGGTCACGCCATACCCACCGTGGGCAAAATCCGAGTGCTAGGTTTGATCATAGAAAGTAAGGGTACCAATGGAGAGACAGTTCGCAACATTGGAGCCAGAGCGCCTAACACGATGCGCCTCATTAGGCGCATTACCAATAAACACACAGGCACAAAAGAGGCTAGCATCATCCGTTTGATCCAATCATTTGTTCTAAGTCACATCACCTATACGACGGCGTACCACCGATGGTTCACCGCGGAAAAGTCAAAACTCAACAGCTTAATTAGGAAAATTTACAAACAAGCGCTAGGTTTGCCTCAAAACACCAGCACCGAACAACTCCTTCAACTTGGGTTACACAATACCCTTGAGGAACTTATTGAGGCGCAACAAATCTCCCAATTCGAGCGATTAGCCAAAACTAAGCCAGGCCGCCAGATTCTATGTAATCTCGGTATTACTTATCACACTCAACACGGAGACAAACACGACATACCATGCACTATCCGTGCTAAGCTGCACCGTGCAAACATACACCCGTGCAAACATGCACCATAAGCTCCGTGCAAACATGCACCCTGAACACAACAAGGGCAGACGTGTCAGTAGAACCGGGGCCATGTCAAAGATGTTTGGGCGCAACCACGAGGCAGTCTTTGTCGACGCAGCACGCTACCAGGAACGTCACCGCTTCGTGGCTGCTGTCATAGACCACACACAACGATGCAATAGCAGCGGGTCAATCATCACACGGAACGTAGAAACGGCAGAGCAGTGGCTATCGCGATGGCCATAGCCCACACTAACGCCTCATGTGTAATCAGCCACTCGCAGACAGCCGTTCGAAACTACGCCAGCGGTAGAATCTCCCCCGAGGCATTGTCGATTCTTAGTACAGGCAAAATTCACGAGGCGGACAAATACGTACACATCTTGTGCTTCCCTGCCCACACACCACTATGTAACGCGGAGGCCAGTCCGAATGAAGTGGCGACAACATGGCTCGAGGTCTTACGGACCGAGTCACGTCACACGAAGCGGCCACCCAAACGGACCTTTCTGCGCCGGTGTGGGAATGGGACGATCGGCTCACTAAATTTAATGACATAATTCAACACTATTACTGCAAAGGCGGGAGTACTCTCCGCCTCACTCCAAGCTAAATCGGGCCCAGTCCGTTCAGTGGCGGCGGCTACAAACACGCACATACACGAACCCTGTGACCATGCACCACATATATCCCGACGTCTGTAGTTCTAATCTATGCCAGTACTGTATCACCAGAGCCACTCTTGACCATATCCTATAGGAATGTCCAGCAATAGTCATAAATTCTGGAGTCGCGGCCTTCAATGAAGACCTTCGGGCGCGTTGACTGACTGCGCTGCTCAGTTCGGGCGTGGACAAACAACTTTGGACGATCCAGCAGGCCAAAGAAGCTGCCGGGAGACACGGTCTCTCCGTTGGCCCCTAGGTGGGAGCCCATCCCAGCAATCTGCCGGAAATATTAAAGTCTATATCTCTCTCATTTCCCATTAGCAGCCATTGGCATGTACATTGAACGCTATCTGACAAGAAAGGGTTGCTATGTTATACTCGCTGGGCGTAACCTCCTTGGTTTCAGAAAGGTTTAGCGAGCATTAGGCCGCAGTGCCATGAATACAGTGAACTAGTATATACCATGAACTCGAGGGGATTAAAGGTGAGAAGTAATGATGATGATGATGATGATGATGTTTGATGTTTTATGGCGCAAGGGCCATTTCACGGCCAAAGAGCGCCAGTTCATCTTACTAAAAACATGGACAATGATTGTGATAAGCGGCTGTATAAGGGCCATAAAATTCCTCGCGGTAAGGCGGGTAAAAACATACAAGTAATAAAATCATGACCATGTCGTGAAAGGTGTGTACGGTGTGAATAGATGACAAAAGTTGGTGATAATAAAAGACGATGGTGGATATCTATGGCATTAGCACAAGTGCCTCACTCGTTCATACCCTTGCGTCCAAGGGCCGTGAGGCAAGTGCTTTCTTGTGTAACCACCGCAGCAAAAACCTCTCTGGGGAGGTCATGCTACGGGATGCCCGGGTATATGATGTGAAAACTATGAATTTCTTTAAAAAACGCTAACAATGATTTATGACTAAAAAGCGGTTCCCTACCGACGAACATTGCAGGGTGTAAAGGTATATGTTGTCGGTAGGGTAATGGAAAGTGTTGTTTTCTTACAGTGTCCAATTGTTTGCACTCAATTAAAATGTGAAGGACTGTCAATACTTCCCCACATCTGTCACACAATGGTGGATCGCCACCGGACAAAAGGTGTGTGTGTGTCGTGTATGTGTGTCCTATCCTGAGTCTCGTTAGTATTACCTCTGTATGACGTGATTTCGATACGGGCAGCCAATGACCAAGGTGTGGCTTAATAACGTGTAGTTTGTTTTGTGTGTGTGTATCCCACTTGCTCTGCCAGTATACTCTGAGGTTTCGTTTGAGAGACGGCTTATGATCAACGGCCGGGATTGATATGGGTGTAGGGGCAGTGCTTTTGTGGACGGATGCAGCGAGCTGATCCGCCCTCACGTTGCCTTGAATCTCACGGTGCCCTGGCACCCAGCACACTACAACATGTTGTTTGAGTGCGTATAGTGTGCATAAAATGGAGTAAAGTGAGACAAGGACTCGGTTTTTGTGTTTTTTAAGAGAGTGCAGAGCCGTTACTACACTGAGGGAGTCTGTATAAATTACTGCTTTTTGTATTTGTAATTGCTTGATGTGTTTAGCCGCCACAAGTATCGCGTAGGCTTCCGCTGTGAAGATACTTGTGCCTGGATGTAGAGGGCCAGCATCCGAAAAGGATGGACCGACAGCAGCGTAGGACACAGAGGAGTTAGACTTGGACGCATCTGTAAAGAACTCAGGACGTGTGTATTTGGGTTGAAGTTCCAGGAAGTATGTTCGGATATGGGCAATAGGCGCATGTTTTGTAACTTCAAGAAAGGACACATCACAGTCTATAGTCTGCCATTGCCACGGTGGCAGATATGCTACAGGAGCCATAAAACTATGTTCAAGTGAGACTCCAGTTTTCTCAGCTAGACTTTTCAGGCGAACTGAGAAGGGCTGCCTCATCGAAGGCCTGTTTTGAAACAGAATGGAGCTCGAGAAATCAATAATAGTGAAGTATGAGGGGTGCTTCTTATCTGCTTTCACCTTAAGGAAATAAACAAAGGACATGTAAGTTCTCTGCAGATTAAGCGACCACTCATTTGACTCAACATAAAGGCTTTCTACGGGGCTGGTGCGAAAAGCACCCGTAGAAAGGCGGATGCCCAAATGGTGCACGGGGTCCAGCATCTTCAAAGCACTTTCTGTTGCAGTTTCTGTTGATAAACAATGGCCCCATAGCATCTTCAAAGCACTTTCAAAGCACTTTCTGTTGATAAACAATGGCCCCATAATCTAAGCGGGTGCGAATGAGGCTTCGATACAGATTCATGAGACATTGCCTGTCACTACCCCACGTAGTACGTGACAACACTTTTAAAACATTCATGGCTTTTAAACATTTTGTTTTTAGCTACTTGATGTGCGGTACGAAGGTCAACTTGTTGTCCAAGATTAATCCTAAGAATTTATGCTCCACATTGACAGACAGACGTTGACCGTTCAATTCAATGTCAGGTTCTGAGTGCATGCCTCTCTTTCGGGAGAACAAGACACACGTGCTCTTTAGTGGGTTCAGTCGGAATCCGTTTTCCTCTGCCCATTTGGAGACCTTGTTTAAACCTAACTGAACCTGTCGCTCACACATTACCAGGTTGCAAGATCTAAAGCCAAGCTGGACGTCGTCGACATATGTACAATAAAACATATTGCGAGGGATGGACAAGTGCAAGGAATTCATCTTGATGAGAAAAAGTGTGCAGCTAAGTACACCACCTTGTGGCACGCCTGTTTCCTGGACGAATGTTTGGGAAAGAGCCGTGCCCACTCGGACACGGAATGTCCGGTTTGACAGGTAACTTTCGCTTATATGGAACATTCTTCCGCGCACGCCAAGGTGGGACAGGTCTCTTAGAATTCCGAAACGCCATGTAGTATCATAAGCCTTTTTGATATCGAGGAATACAGAGAGAAAATATTGTTTATGGACGAAGGCGCCCCTGATCTGTGCCTCGATACGAACAAGGTGGTCTGTGGTGGATCTACTTTCTTGAAACCCGCACTGAAATGGGTCGAGCAAATTGTTTGTTTCAAGGAAGTGTACAAGTCTGCAGTTTATCATTTTTTCGAAGATTTTGCACAAGCAGCTTGTGAGTGCAATAGGCCTATAACTCGAAGGTAAAGAAGGGTCCTTGCCCTCTTTCAAAATGGGAATTATAATAGCCTCTTTCCAGGAGTTAGGGATAGTGCCAGAAAACCAGATTGCATTGTACAAACAAAGTAAGGTTTTTCGTGTTTCAATCGGTAGGTTTTTTAACATTTCATAAACGACACGGTCAGAACCTGGGCAGAAGTACTGCAGGAGTTTAGAGACATTCGCAGCTCAGCTAGACTGAACGCTTGATTATATGCCTCGTATCTAGTGCATTTGTGTTCGAGTTTCTGCTTTTCTATTCTTGTTCTGTATTTTTGGAAAGAGTCAGTATAGTGGGATGAGCTGGACACCTGTTCGAAGTGTGCACCGAGGAAGTTTGCCTGATCTTCCATGGTGTCACCCTGAGTGTTTACGAGTGGAAGTGTGTGTACTTGTTTTCCTGCTATCCTACCGACCATGTTCCAGACTTTAGCTTCCTGTGTGTATGAATTGATCCCTGACAAAAACTTCTGCCAGCTTTCTCTTCTGGCCTGCCGACGCGTTCTCCTGCCTTGAGACTTTATTTTCTTGAAGGTGTCAAGATTTTCGGCTGTCGGTGAGTTCCGAAGCAGCCTCCAAGCTCTGTTTTGCTGTTTGCGCGCGTTTCGGCATTCAGAGTTCCACCATGGCACACGCCGTTTTCCAGGGTGTCCATTTGTTTGTGGGATGCATTTTGTTGCAGCATCAATCAAAAATGCTGTGAAGTAGTTGACAGCAACATCAATGTTCAAAGGACTTATGTCATTCCAACCTAGACGAGCGATGGTATAAAAGTGTTCCCAGTCGGCCCTGTTTATGAGCCACTTGGGAACACGTGATGGACACTCAGTTACTGTATTTGTGCTCAAAACTATGGGGAAGTGGTCACTTCCGTACACATTACTGACGACTTTACACTGTAGTAGAGGCACAAGAGATGGAGATACTATGCTTAGGTCTATGGAGGAGTAGGTGTTATTGGCGAGGTTATAATAGGTTGGTTGTTTTCGATTTAGGAGACACGCGCTCGACGAGAGAAGAAACTTCGATCAGTCGACCTCGCGCGTCATACCGAGAGTCACCCCATAGCCTGCTCTGCGCATTAAGGTCTCCAAGGAGAACATAAGGTTCCGGAAGTTCATCAATTAAAGAGTGTAAATCACGTTTTTGCAGCTGATAGCTAGGAGGGATGTAGATAGTGCTGATTGTGATCAGTTTGTCAAAAAGAACTGCTCGAACAGCCACTGCCTCAAGGGATGTTTGGAGTTGTAAGTGTGTGCATGCAATTCCTTGATTCACTATGATTGCAACACCTCCGGATGATGTCATAGCATAAACACGGTCCTTTCGGAAAATAACGTATTTACGAAGAAAGTTTGTGTGTTTTGAGTTAAGGTGTGTTTCTTGTACACACAGCACTTTTGGAGAGTGTTCGTGTAAGAGCTCTTGGATGTCGTCAAGGTTTCTGAGAAAACCCCTGACGTTCCATTGTATAATTTGAGTGTTCATGGTGAATGTAAATAGTGCTGTGTATACGAAAAGCGAGTGGCTGTTTAGACAAATAGTTTGAGTTCACTTAACAGGGCCGTCACCAGGCCCTGTTATTGGCTTTTTTGTTTTCTTGGCGCGCTCCAAGGAGCCACGCCGCTCTTTCGGCACCAAGGGTGCCGACGTATCTATTGCCTCTTCGGAGGCACTGGATTCCCGCACGTGCGGGCTGCTAGTTCGAATTTCGGGCCTCGCCTGGTGAGGTGAGGCCTTGAGACCCGAGGACTCTGGAGTCTCCGGTCTCTGTTTGGGAGTAGGTGGTGTAGCCTGGGCTACAACCGCCTTGGGGGCAGGTGCCACAACCTCCGGCTCGGTGTGTGCGGGCCGAAGGAGTGGCGAGGGCTGGTGCGGCGGTGCCCCCTGACGCGCCGCATCAGCGTATGTAGCTCCATAGAATGGAGCGACTCTTCGCCGTGCTTCCTTAAATGTAATGTTATCCTTCACCTTCAACGTAATTATTTCTTTTTCTTTTTTCCAGTATGTGCAGGAGCGTGAGTATGCGGCATGGTTTCCTTCGCAGTTACACAGTGTGGCGGTTGTTTGCAGTTCTCAGACACGTGGCCTAGGACTCCACATTGCGCACAAGTCTGGCGACCACGACAGGTTTTAGAGCCATGGCCATACCTCTGGCATTGGAAGCAACGACGAGGGTTTGGTATGTACGGCCTGATAGATGTCTTTGTGTACCATGTTTGAATAGATTCCGGTAGTTTACTGGATGCAAATGTGAATATTAGGTGTTTCGTCGGTGTTTCCTTATTATCTCTTCTAATAATGATTCTCTGCACATTAGTGACATTTTGGCTCTTCCACCCCTCCAAAAGTTCAGTCTCAGTCAAGTCAAGTAAGTCCATGTCAGATACCACTCCGCGAGTTGTGTTCATCGATCTATGTGGTGTTATGGTTATTGGTATGCCACCGAAATCTGAAAGACGGTCTAGCTTTTCAAATTGTTCTTTGTCACGGATTTCGAGGAGAAGGTCTCCACTAGCCATTTTGGTTACCTTGTATCCTGTGCCAAGAGTTTCGGTAAGACACCTAGAAACCAGGAAAGGAGAGACGGTTCTGGCTTGCTTTTCAGTTTTTTCACAGTGGATAACATGATAGTGAGGATATGTTTCTTTGGGCTGGTTAAAAAAGTTTATATCATCGGTGCGTACCCGCTTTAAGCCGGTACGATCAGATAGTAAGGGGAATGCTCTGTGCATGCCTGTCTTATTATTGTTCAGCAGCGTTGGCGGCCACCCACCACGGAGCCCAACGAGGGGACGCTACAAGTTTACAGATGCTGAAAACTACAGACGCCAGCCGCACAACACTGCCATAACCCAATGCGCCTAGACCAAGGTAGGCTATTTGCACAGGGTTAACCCTTGCCGCCAGGAAAATTGGAAGTAAACAGAAGCGAGAAGTAGACAGGAAAGCTAAAAAAGTAAGAAAGACGAAGATGTAGGGAGAGAGAGATAGGAAAAGGCGACTGCCGATTTCCCCTGGGTGGGTCAGCCCAGGGGTGCCGTCTACGTGAAGCCGGGGCCAAAGAGGTGTGTTGCCTCTGCCAGGGGGCCTTAAAGGTCCAATCACCCAGGGTCGGCTCAACCCCCAGGATCCCCTTTTCCCCGGACACGGCAAAGCCACGCACGGCTAGGCGTGGGAGGGAGTAGAAACTCCCCCGTTAGCTCGGGTCCGTGGTGTCGCTACACACCAAACGCCTACTTGCGCAGTAAAGGTGAGAAGTAGACCCGAAGCGCAAGTCGTAAGAAAGTATGCGTGTGCCACCTCTCGTTTAGTCCTTGAAATGTCCGCTGGATGGCGGTGCTTCTATATGGGAAATATATGATGCAAAGATGCGAGATGGTGGTACTTGGAGTGTTGAATAGATGGAAGAACGGACACACAGACAGATGCATGGATGGACGCATGAATGGACGCAGAGGCAGATGCATGGATGAACGCAGGGACGAACGCACGAACAGACGCATGCACGGACGGGCGCATGGACGCATGAACGGTCACACAGACGGACGCATGGACGGACGGAAGCAAGAACGAATGAACGGACGAATTTTTTGCCCCACTCTCCATCATTCACTGCGTGGATATGCTGCCAATTTTTAGAGCGTCTTTAGCGCGTCTTTCTTGGGGACCTTCGACACAAAAGTTTTGGTCTGTCTGTCTGTTTCTCTGCCTGTACATTTGTCTGTTTGTCCACTCTTGAAGACACCGGGTACTTGAAACGGCCGACCCCATCCACAGCGCCCACCAATGTTGCTCAAGCTTTAGCGTTCATACTTGTGTAATTGTCAATTTATAAACAATTATTGCGCATGTCTGGGGCACCATAACAACACGTATATATTCTGCATGAGCGTCGTTTACTAGAAAAGGCATATATAAGTAATTTTAAGGACCGTGGTGATTATCACGCTGCGCTGACCATCGAACGCTTGCACGAAAAGGCGAGTGTTTCCAACGCTCTGCTAAGACGAGACGGTGGCACCCACCCGTCGCCTTGCGTTCTGCACACTATCACCTCTAAGACAGGCCCGCACATTCGTTTCTGGGCCACGCGCTTCGTTTCCAAAGAAAACTGTCAGATGGCGCTCATGTCTCACGTGTGACATGACTTGATGCGGTCGTCCGCCTACAATCTAACGCAGCGCCTCTACTATACCATTCACCGAATTTCTTGCGCAGAACATCAAATCAATGTTTTGTTCACTCTCTCCACACGCCAAAGTATCGTCTTTCGACGACGTTTGCAGGTTAACATGCAGATACGGGGTCACATTTTTTCCCAAAACTCGCGCGTTGTCGTTAGAGAAAACTCTTGCCTCTCTGCATCAATCATGATCTATTTACAAGCGCTAAAGATCACGTATACTTATGCGCAATCCCGATCACGAATTTCATTTACCCGCGCATGCAAATGTATAGACTAATATATGCAGAGACCAAAAAAGCAACTTTGCTTTATATTTTCTCCTCGTCTTTTCGTTCAATCGGTAAGCTTTAACTCTGTCGTTACAATGATCTCGCGTGTGGGCACCAATCTATATACTTCTCCGTAGAGAAAGGTGCGCTCTGTACGACATGAAACACGCGCTTAACCTGGCGTGCCTCGAAGTCGTAAACTCAGCAGCCAAGCTGCTATGAGCAAGTGGGCGCCATTGGGGGTCTGAACGAATGACTAAACCACCCCAAAACATATTCAAGATGTGTCACAGCGAGATCAAATTAACAGAAGTTGGTCAATAAAAAATTTGGTCAACATTGAATGCAAGAGCATGAAAGAAAGGGCAACCTTCAATGGTCCCGTCAATCATGTGTATATATTTCTTCCATGTCGTCCTTAATTCTTAATTATGCGACAAAGAAGCCAGGAGCCTGTTTCAGTGGAGCTAATCAGAGGCACTTTGCATATTCCCTTTGCAGTCATACATGCAGTGATAATTCCAAAGCCACACGTACGAAACCACCTTTAGAAACAACATCTGTGAATCTCCGGGCTATCGTTCGTGACGTCTCTAAACTGGAACAAATGAACCTTCAGGTATGCTTAATCTGCAACGAAAATTTCGTGCCTTGCTTCATTTATCTACGCAGCACATAAGGTACTTAATACAGGTAAAACCAGGCATAGGATTGCCATTTGTAGCATATTTGTTGTTTCTTTGTATTTTTTTTGTCAACGCCATGTACCCACTCTGGGGAATCGGCCAAGAATACGAAGTTGAAATTTATTCTGTTATTTCAATAATGTTAGGTGATTTTAAAAATAAATAAATGAAATGGCCTAATACCTAATAAATTATTTAACATTATTGCGTAATTAAGTATTATGCTATTGACTTTGTATTCGAGAACGCCGTGTCAACTTGATGGGAGCACTTTTGAAGAGAATAGTTAGATTTCACTTATTTTAAAATGAATAATTTAAAATACAAGAATAAAAAATGGCAGATCCCACGTACCTGGAAATCAACTTTATGCGAAGCACTCGGAGGGAAGGTGACCGTGTTGCATTTTCTTTTGAGTGTCACGTCATGAATTGACGCTAAATATACGTAGAAATGTTGCACGCAGAGACATATGTTGAAGAGTTGAATATGTTTAGACAACCAGTTTTCCACTTGCACATCGATGTCAGCTGGAAATGTGTTTTAGCAACACCAGAAGCTGATATGAAGCACTGATGCTCG
>NW_023608767.1:0-27698 GCF_013339725.1 Rhipicephalus microplus | reverse complement strand
GATTTTAAGGGCTTGATGTTTCGCCAGATACTCGATTCCTACTTTTAAGATTTCTAGGAGTCCTTATCATAGCTGCAAGAGAGATACAGCCAGTATTTGATGTACTTGTTTTTATATTGCAATGGAAATAATACATCAACTGGGAAATAGCAATGAAACATTTTGTGTTAAATTTTATTTCAAATTCGTTTTGCTGCGCAACTTGTGTACCAAACAGTGGCTGACAACCATTGGGTGTATTTGCACCATGCTCTGCCATGACGAAGCACATGCATGAAACTTGAGAGACAAAAGCTCATGCATGCAGGTGCAATTATTATGCATCATCCCTTGAAACATCCTTCGTAATTTTAAATACTTGGCTGGGCAGATGTCTGTTAAATTATTCTCGAATGTCCAGGCTGGCTACAAAATGAGCAATGCTAATAATGTTGTTGGCTTGTGCCACAAATTTTTACCACTCATTCTTTAAAAATATTTCCTAACGCTGTTGTTGTACAACCAAACAAGAATATGTACATGCTCTTTAGCATACTGTTATTCACAAACTAAATGCCAGTTCATTAAAACTCAAGATAGTTAAACATTCATATTCCATAATTACGATCAAACTGCAGGTGAGTTACCACAACCAATCTTCCACTGATGTCATTATGTTTTCACTATGAATTTAGTAATTTGCATGCTTGCTTCTTTTTTTAAAAGTATGCATAATATTATACAAGGCACCACAACAAACTCATTTATCAACTTCAGTATTTTATCACTTTCAATTAACCATCATATTGCAAAGTCTTGAAACAAGTCACTTTTAAGACCCACAAGTTTTCTTGTGCCCTTACAGTGCATCGAAGGCCCTGAAGTGTGAAACAGGCCAAAAGGCATTGGTAAGGCTTGTTCATAGGCATTGGACAAATCTGTTTACAAAATGTGTTAAAGGCACATGCGTGCACATGTTTTGGTTTGATTGTACATTAACATTAAGAAAGGAAGGAGTGGTGCGACTTCACTTCACTTTATTATCTTAAAGACCCCGGTGAGGGGGTATTACATAAGGGGTAGGTTAACAAATGGAGGTTACAGAGAGTGATCTTCTGACAAGCAATATGTATGTATGTTTTGCGCAAACGTTGATGAACACGTGATGGCTGCAACGTCACGGGGAAGGCCATTCCAGTCCACTGCTGTGCGAAGAAAAAATGAGGCAGCAAAAGTAGTAGTGCGAGCGCTTGCGCATGCGATTGAATAAGAATGGGTTGTGCGGTGAGATATGCGCGTTGGTGGGATAATGTAAGGTGCTTGATTGAGGGAACTGTGAAAGAACTTGTGAAACAAACAGAGGCTGGCGATGCGGTGATGCACAGAAAGATTATCAATATCAATGTCATGTTTTAGGGATGATATGCTTATTTCGTATGAATATGAAGAGTGAATGAACCTAGTGGCACGATTTTGTACAGATTCTATTTCGTTTATTAGGTATATCTGGTGCGGGCTCCAGATGGGCGCTGCATATTCTAGTTTAGGTCTGATAAGCGATTTGTAAGCCAGAAGTTTTATGTCTAGTGGTGCGTGACGCAATTGGTGCTTTAGGAAACCGAGGGGTCTGTTCGCGGATGATATGATGTTGTTAATGTGAGTGTTCCAGGAAAGGTCAGATGTTAAGGTGACGCCTAGGTAGTTATGACTGAACTTGTTCGATAGCGGAATTAGAGATTAGGTATGAGAATGATAAAGGATTACGCTGGCGTTGAAGTGAGGCGAGTTCGCATTTAGTAGGGTTAAGCTTCATTAACTAAAGATCACACCACTGTTGCACGAGATCCAGATCCTGTTTGAGTGTAGTTTGATCAGAAATGTTAGTAACTGTGCGATAGATGACACAGTCGTTGGCAAATAAGCGGATATGGGAAGATACATGAACAGGAAGATCATTAATATATATTAGGAACAAACGGGGTGCGAGTACAAATCCTTGGGGGACGCCGGATGTTACTGGGAGGGAGCTAGAACGGGTATTTTTAATGGAGACGAACTGAGAGCGGTTAGTAAGAAATTGTGTGGTCCATGCAAGAATGTTGGGGTGCAGGTTCAGCTGGGAAAGTTTTAACAGTAGGCGTTTGTGCGGTACCTTATCAAAGGCTTTTGCGAAGTCGAGAAAGATTGAATCGGTCTGAAAGTGATGGTTGAGAGAAGAGTGTATATCATGAATAATATAGCAAGTTGGGGTTCACTGGATAATGATTTACGAAATCCGTGCTCGGAAAAATGAAAAAAATTGTTGGTGTCAAGAAAGTTCATGATGTGTAATTATATGATATGTTCCATGATTTTGCAGGGGACGCTTGTTAGAGAGATGGGTCAATAATTTAGGGGGACTGTCTGTTACCTGATTTGTGGACTAGAATGACCTTTCCAGTCCTGGTAAAATTCCTGTTTCGAGTGACAATGAGAACATCATCGAAAAGTACACTGCAATAATTTCCTTAGTATTTTTTAACAATTTAGAGTTAATATTGTCTACGCCAGCTGATGATGAAAGTTTTAATTTGTCAATGAGTGATGAAATGCCACTAACGGATAACACAACAGGGTCCATCGCTGGTAGTAGTAGGTGGCGTAAGAAACGGTACGTTGGCTTCTTTAGTGAACACTGATGAGAACGCGGTGTTAAAGATATTGGCACAAACAGTGTCGCTTACGTCTTCATTTTTATCGTTTGTAAGCGTGATGTCTCGTGTTAGTTGCAGGTTTATGATTTCCGAGAATTTTCTAGGGTTAGATTTCAGAATTTTAGTTAAAACATTGTGATAGAATGTCTGTTTCGCTTTTCTAATTTCAGCATAATAAGCATCTTCCGCAGCATAGTACTTGCCCCATGCGCACGCGTTACCATTAAACTTCGCAGCTCGGAAGAGGCGCTTTTTTTATTTTCAAATGTTTTCAAACTTGTGGAAAACCATGGTTTATTTTTACTGCCAGTTCACAGGTTTTATTTAATGCTACTGACCTTTCCAGCATTCTTGAAAATGCTTGAGAGGTTGAATGAAAGTTCAGATTCCTTTGTTAATATATTAGGTATTGAACTTCATTGAATTTGAGGGTGTGCGAATGAATATTCGAAAGTTTCGAATATTTGAAGTAACTCGAATATTTGATCTTTTCAAACATTTGGTTACGTATTTACTGCAACCAACTTCCAATTTTGAGCTTTTACGATAAGTGCATCAACCATAGAACATGCAGTAATTACTGCAAGCTTGGCTCAAGCGCTATGATGGCTGCATGGAAATGCACAGGAGCGTGATGACGGCTGCCAACGAACGCACTGGCATTTCATCGTGACAAATCTGTCAGTGGTAAAATTTTAAATAATGTAGGTAGGTTGGGAACTACCTCCTCGACCGTACCTGCGGCTTACGGGTCTAGCGCTGTTACAGTCACGCAAGCGTACTGTAAGTGTACTAAACGCGCGCTGTTCGCTGCTGCACTCCTGTGCGCTGGACCGCTTCGTGCATTGCTCGTGGAAATGAAGGCAACTCGCTCAAGTTACATTGGCCTTACAAAGTGCTCATTGCATCTTTGCACGGTCCGGAGCTGATAGAGCACAAAAAATGTCGCAGCACAAGGGCAACAATACGCACACACAGGAAGAAAAGTTAACTTGACCTGGTGGGATTTGCAGAAAGCATGCAATTACAGATGCTTGGGTGGCTCAAAGTAAACATGCCCGAAGCACAGAACACCTCCCAGCCAGAAGTGTTTGCCACCAAATTTACAAGCAGAGATAACGAGCATAAAATAAAGCCCTTTGGAACGTGATTTGTGAATGTTGGTCTGACACATGTACTACGCGGATGTATGGTAGGTGCATGCGTGTTGCTTAAGGACCGATCAAACAGCTGGTGTCACTTGGGAGGAAGTATATACTGTGCCAACGCTTTCGTTGAAGCTTGTTCTTGCGTAAGCGCGCGAGATAGATACGAAATGCACAAGTTAGAATTAGAGAACGTTCTTGTCCGAGTGGATTTATTAAGCAGTCGCAGATGATGGCGATTTGTTTGCTTAGCAGTGTGTGTTTAGATTGGGGTAACCAACAGTGAATGTAGTTGTGTGTGGGTGAGGAAATTAGTTTTCTTTGTTGCGGTGCCTTCCAAACAAATCCGTTATTTCTTCTCTACATTGCGTCGGTCTCTTGATGTGGCACTAAATTTTGCTATGTGCTCTTCGTGACACTTCCTCTCGCTCTAGAATGCTCTAGTAAAAGTTGACGCTAAAGTTCAGCTGAAGTGTTTAAAGTTCCTTGCAGCTAACCACAGCAACATTTCTTTGTCTATGTGATCAGTTGGACGCACGTTATTTGGCATGCCTTTTATAACACAAAACGTTTCTTTTTTTGTTTACTGAACAGTCCGGAAAAAATCGGGGACATCTGTCCCGACTGGGACAGCGCGGGCAAAGTCTTGGACAGTCCAGCGAAATTCGGGACGGCTGGTAACACTAGTTTAGGCAAGTGTATAAAAATGAAAAAAAGTAATAAAATAGAAATTTCATTGCTGGGAGCATTGTCGAGCTTCAATTGCTAACCCGTAAAGGTCTTTTTAAAAGTTAACATTGCCGCAATACAGCAGTGTCATGGGGTGAAGTGCTTGCAGTGTATTGCAGTAAAGCATACATAACGCACGCGCGTGTGTGTGTGAAATGGAAGCGTAGCACTGCTATTAGGCCTAATGCGATGCGCCGTGCTTTGTCTCATTACTGGTCATGCGACAGACGGCATCAGCACCAACTTCAACCTTTGTAAAGAGTCCATATGTTCCCCCCATAATTATTTTTTTAATTGTGGCAAGTGATTCACACTGCAGTAAACTTCTAGTATATCGCATGAATAATTTAAAATTGTTGCATGGCCCCCAATAAATGAGCATGGTCAATTGAGTAGTACTCAGTGGTCAATAATTATAGGGTGAAACAGGCAAAGGTATGTATGAAACAGGATTATGCAAATTGCAGAATAGACATAATGAATTTGTCGTGAAAGGTACTTAGTTAATCATAAATTTACAGGTCATATCCCGCAGATTTGCTTTCCCCAGCAGATGGTGCATTCTAACTTCGCTGAATAGCTTTTCGTATGGCATCTTTGCAGTTCAATAAGGCAATGGTCTTTAACCGGAACCGCACGTACCGATCTTGTTTTCTTTCAAGGTATCATCGGACTGAGTAAAAAGTCGATATTAGGATCAAAAACTATCCTGTCGGTCTTACGGCATAATCAGGCCACCATAGAGGTCGAAGTGGTGAGATTTTAGTTAGTTGTATGTGGGAGGTCTGTGTACATAACATCATAGTAATCTTGCAATGCTGTAGCTTTATTTGTGTAACGAGTGAAGCTTCTTTTCCTGTTAAAAATTTCTGCCAAGCAAACAAGTTCCTACAGTAGGATTTGCCCTTGGGTAAAGCAGGTGGTAAGAGTGAGCCTTATTCAGAAGCCCTTCAAGAGTACCCACTGAAGGAATTAGTACCTATAGGGCAAAAATTCCAGTGCACCAAGAAGGGCAAGGGAGGACGGTGCAGGTTAACATTTCAGGAGGGCAACTTCTGGACATCATCCTTCTCTAGCCACAAGCTTGTATGGCCAATGTTTAGCAGACTCCTACTAACATAAACTAGGTATAAATGTTGCTTCTCTATTGCAAGATGACACACCATATACCTTTTGAGAGTCTCCTCACCACAAGCTCTTACATTAGCCTAAAAATTTTTTTTCTACGGTGCCCTTTTTTTTGTCCTAAACAGTTGTCTGAAGCAACAATATGCACATTGTGACAGTCTAGCTGGTGACCACAGAGATGGCTCCCGCCATCACGATGTATACTCCACTCAAAATGTAAGACACTGCAAAATCATAGTCCGGTGTGCGTGTATACGACCTTGAACATGCAAGCAGTGACCACTTCTCTTGTGTTCTCTGCACTGGCGAATGCTTGTTGCTCACCTGTTCAAGATTGTGACAGTGAAATTAGTTCTGGCAATGCTGTCTCAGAGGTAAGACTGTGTACGCCCTTAGGAACACCATGGTGGAGCGAGCAGAGATTCATATCAAATGTAGTAATAAACTGGCAACACCATGGTGATACAAGCACACTTGCATTAATTTATTACATTTTTATTGAGGCAGACATCACACAGCTAAGCCTAGTTGTGATCTCTTTTCATTATTGTCTACATAGTTTTCCCGTTGGTCACAGCACAGGAAGAAAAATTTCTCTGTGGGAGCACCATATTTTAAGCTTGCATGACTCCAATGAAGCACTGTGCGAACAGATATATTGAAAATGTCAATACTTCGGGTCCTATAAATGGTGAACTGGTTGTCACATTCAGCCGGTGATCCTGCAGGAGCTTTAGCATATACTCTAAGGTCATTTTGCATCAACAATGCCACATACAATAGTTTAACAATGGTTGTTAATGGGCAAGATGATGCATAGCTTCAGGGAGCTAATTAAGCTAAGGGGGAAAATTATAGACGCCTAAGCACCACTGGAAAAATGAAAAAGCACAGAAAAAGAGCATCGGTCGCAGCTGAACTACAGAAAATATTTACACTACACCACACATTCGCATCGTCTAGAATTTTCCCTAATAATGTTATACCAACCTGCCTAGCAGCAAGTACTTCTAAGGTAATAAAGTGCAGAATGACACTTGCATAAAACAGGGAACAGGACGCGAGTTAACTGCCATCTATCTTTGTTTGTGGCTTTGGTAGAAAATATATAAGGAAACAGACACATGTGAAGAGTGACAGTGTGCAATGTCACAGTCATCAAAAACATCACTTAACATTGCCTGCTCGAGAAATTTTCCTGGTTTTCAAAGTTTCAACAAATGTGTCACAATTAAATACACCACTTCTTTTCCAGCTTGAACTGCTTCCAACAGTTCACATCTATCAGGACTGCTGCCTGTAATCTTTGTCTGGTATTTAATCTGAACTGACATGCCCTAATACTTACACACAATCAGCCATATTTGTCTATCTACCCTTAACAGCCTGTAAGTTCACGTGTAACAACACACGCTCCACCCTTCCAGTGGTCATAGTCCATACGGGTCATTATATCATTCAGTTAGCTGCCTAACTATACTTTCATTCATTCACTTCATATTTCTTGAAAATAGAGATATGTGAACCCTACAACTGCTTTGCAAAAAACTAATGAAGTACCACACTTGCTATGATGGCTTAATTAAAACAAATTATTTCACGATGATGGCCCAGAAGCTTTCTCTAGAAAACATGTAAAGCCCATATGGAGAAGTATGCGTCCCAGGGAAATTCTGCAACTGCCAAATTCGAAGAGTGTGCAAAATATTCTACGATTTCACATACCAAGTTAAATACTGTTATATTTCATTCCGTCGCCATTATTTGGGGAACTAAACATTTTTTACTAGTTTAATAAAATTTAAAATGTTAAGTACACTGAAATAAAGCGAAAATGTGTAAAAGTATCACAAGTTTCATCCCTGGCAGGTTATACGCATTAAACATGACAGCTTATCTAGTGCAGCTGGCTGCTTCGCTCTAGGAAAGTAATTTTGCTACCTATACAATTGTCACTTACCCTTGCTTAACACTTCTGTAGATTTTAAGGGCTTGATGTTTTCGCCAGATACTCGATTCCTACTTTTAAGATTTCTAGGAGTCCTTATCATAGCTGCAAAGAGAGATACAGCCAGTATTTGATGTACTTGTTTTTATATTGCAATGGAAATAATACATCAACTGGGAAATAGCAATGAAACATTTTGTGTTAAATTTTATTTCAAATTCGTTTTGCTGCGCAACTTGTGTACCAAACAGTGGCTGACAACCATTGGGTGTATTTGCACCATGCTCTGCCATGACGAAGCACATGCATGAAACTTGAGAGACAAAAGCTCATGCATGCAGGTGCAATTATTATGCAGTCATCCCTTGAAACATCCTTCGTAATTTTAAATACTTGGCTGGGCAGATGTCTGTTAAATTATTCTCGAATGTCCAGGCTGGCTACAAAATGAGCAATGCTAATAATGTTCTTGGCTTGTGCCACAAATTTTTTACCACTCATTCTTTAAAAATATTTCCTAACGCTGTTGTTGTACAACCAAACAAGAATATGTACATGCTCTTTAGCATACTGTTATTCACAAACTAAATGCCAGTTCATTAAAACTCAAGATAGTTAAACATTCATATTCCATAATTACGATCAAACTGCAGGTGAGTTACCACAACAACCAATCTTCCACTGATGTCATTATGTTTTCACTATGAATTTAGTAATTTGCATGCTTGCTTCTTTTTTTAAAAGTATGCATAATATTATACAAGACACCACAACAAACTCATTTATCAACTTCAGTATTTTATCACTTTCAATTAACCATCATATTGCAAAGTCTTGAAACAAGTCACTTTTAAGACCCACAAGTTTTCTTGTGCCCTTACAGTGCATCGAAGGCCCTGAAGTGTGAAACAGGCCAAAAGGCATTGGTAAGGCTTGTTCATAGGCATTGGACAAATCTGTTTACAAAATGTGTTAAAGGCACATGCGTGCACATGTTTTGGTTTGATTGTACATTAACATTAAGAAAGGAAGGAGTGGTGCGACATTTCTCGCACAAGCCAAGCATGTGGTTAGCATTGCTACCACATGCTTGGCTTGTGCGACTTCACTTCACTTTATTATCTTAAAGACCCCGGTGAGGGGGTATTACATAAGGGGTAGGTTAACAAATGGAGGTTACAGAGAGTGATCTTCTGACAAGCAATATGTATGTATGTTTTGCGCAAACGTTGATGAACACGTGATGGCTGCAACGTCACGGGGAAGGCCATTCCAGTCCACTGCTGTGCGAAGAAAAAATGAGGCAGCAAAAGTAGTAGTGCGAGCGCTTGCGCATGCGATTGAATAAGAATGGGTTGTGCGGTGAGATATGCGCGTTGGTGGGATAATGTAAGGTGCTTGATTGAGGGAACTGTGAAAGAACTTGTGAAACAAACAGAGGCTGGCGATGCGGTGATGCACAGAAAGATTATCAATATCAATGTCATGTTTTAGGGATGATATGCTTATTTCGTATGAATATGAAGAGTGAATGAACCTAGTGGCACGATTTTGTACAGATTCTATTTCGTTTATTAGGTATATCTGGTGCGGGCTCCAGATGGGCGCTGCATATTCTAGTTTAGGTCTGATAAGCGATTTGTAAGCCAGAAGTTTTATGTCTAGTGGTGCGTGACGCAATTGGTGCTTTAGGAAACCGAGGGGTCTGTTCGCGGATGATATGATGTTGTTAATGTGAGTGTTCCAGGAAAGGTCAGATGTTAAGGTGACGCCTAGGTAGTTATGACTGAACTTGTTCGATAGCGGAATTAGAGATTAGGTATGAGAATGATAAAGGATTACGCTGGCGTTGAAGTGAGGCGAGTTCGCATTTAGTAGGGTTAAGCTTCATTAACTAAAGATCACACCACTGTTGCACGAGATCCAGATCCTGTTTGAGTGTAGTTTGATCAGAAATGTTAGTAACTGTGCGATAGATGACACAGTCGTTGGCAAATAAGCGGATATGGGAAGATACATGAACAGGAAGATCATTAATATATATTAGGAACAAACGGGGTGCGAGTACAAATCCTTGGGGGACGCCGGATGTTACTGGGAGGGAGCTAGAACGGGTATTTTTAATGGAGACGAACTGAGAGCGGTTAGTAAGAAATTGTGTGGTCCATGCAAGAATGTTGGGGTGCAGGTTCAGCTGGGAAAGTTTTAACAGTAGGCGTTTGTGCGGTACCTTATCAAAGGCTTTTGCGAAGTCGAGAAAGATTGAATCGGTCTGAAAGTGATGGTTGAGAGAAGAGTGTATATCATGAATAAATATAGCAAGTTGGGGTTCACTGGATAATGATTTACGAAATCCGTGCTCGGAAAAATGAAAAAAATTGTTGGTGTCAAGAAAGTTCATGATGTGTAATTATATGATATGTTCCATGATTTTGCAGGGGACGCTTGTTAGAGAGATGGGTCAATAATTTAGGGGGGACTGTCTGTTACCTGATTTGTGGACTAGAATGACCTTTCCAGTCCTGGTAAAATTCCTGTTTCGAGTGACAATGAGAACATCATCGAAAAGTACACTGCAATAATTTCCTTAGTATTTTTTAACAATTTAGAGTTAATATTGTCTACGCCAGCTGATGATGAAAGTTTTAATTTGTCAATGAGTGATGAAATGCCACTAACGGATAACACAACAGGGTCCATCGCTGGTAGTAGTAGGTGGCGTAAGAAACGGTACGTTGGCTTCTTTAGTGAACACTGATGAGAACGCGGTGTTAAAGATATTGGCACAAACAGTGTCGCTTACGTCTTCATTTTTATCGTTTGTAAGCGTGATGTCTCGTGTTAGTTGCAGGTTTATGATTTCCGAGAATTTTCTAGGGTTAGATTTCAGAATTTTAGTTAAAACATTGTGATAGAATGTCTGTTTCGCTTTTCTAATTTCAGCATAATAAGCATCTTCCGCAGCATAGTACTTGCCCCATGCGCACGCGTTACCATTAAACTTCGCAGCTCGGAAGAGGCGCTTTTTTTATTTTCAAATGTTTTCAAACTTGTGGAAAACCATGGTTTATTTTTATTGGCAGTAAAGCTCACTGTGGGGATAAATTTATTAGTCAAGTCAGTTATCTTATCCTTAAGCATTAGCCAGCTGTCATTGAGAGAACAGGAACTGAGATTGAGTTCGAAGTATGGTAGGAAATCTCGTAATTCACGATTAATTAATTCATAATTACCCTTATCATACAAGTGAATCGTTTTGCGGAAAATGGAGCGTATTTTTAGGGTGAAGTTAAATATGGTATGGACGACTTTGTGATCGCTGATTTCACGTAAGTATGCAATAGATTTTAAGCTTTCGGGGCTATTTGTTAATACCAGGTCTAAAATGTTCGAGGATTCACTAGTGACGTGCGTTAGTTTGGTTACCTGTTGGATGAGGTTGAAGTTGAGGCAAACATCGACGAATTCTCTTGCTTCAGTATTTCCAGAGGTTGGTGAAACCTGATTGAGCCAATTAATGGAGGGAAAGTTAAAATCCCCATAAAGCAGAACACGTGCGTTAGGGTGTTTATTAGTTAGCTGGGATAAGATTTCGTTAAGTTTGCGGGGGAAGTCTGGGTCAGTTCGAGGGGGCCTATAGCGTACGCCAAGTATTATTGCTTCGGGAGGGTCACGGCATATTACCCATAATGATTCTAGTTGTGAAGATGTGTTGATTAGAGAGCATGATAGTTCTTTTTTAGTGGCGATGAGTATGCCTCCGCCACGTGAATTTTTACGATCGTGACGAAAGAATATGGTATTTATCCCGCACTAACTTTATAGTTAGTGCTGGAGTTTCAGATTAATTCCAGCCTATTGTTTTAGCAATATATCTATAACATGTGGTACAAATAGTTTCTGTTAGTAATTTCACAAATGACAACACTATTATCAGCAAATCATGAGGAAATTTAGATGATAGCAAGGAAGAGGCATTGGCAGTTAAAATGAGAAATAAGCTGGGCTTAGCTGAGCACAAAGTGAGTTCAATTTCATGCGAAGCATTCAAAGTACTAAACTTTGTTCGGTAGTGCCAAGGTCCAGATGACTTAATTTTTAAGTAAATGTTTATGACTGACCTTGTCAAATGTGTTAGAAAATTCTAAATAATTCAGTCTATGAATCACTCTATAAAGAGAATGGCACAATTTATGAGTAAATAAGTGGAGTCTAACTTTGAAGCGTAGTTTTAAATCTATACTGCGTAGTGTTGTATGAAATGTAGGGTGATATAGAGGTACTTAGCTACTGAATAAGCTTTGTTAGAATATAATACTAGTAGTGGTATTACAACATATGTGCAAGTTAAAATGAGGAAAAATAATAATAAATTTTTAAATTCCAGAAAAAAAAGAAAATTAAAAAAATTACAGCATATTTACGGAGTGATTGATGATGAGTGGGGTGAAGCGTCCGTCCATGCATGCGTCTATGCGTTCGATCGCGTTTGAGAATGCAGATGACGCATGGGTAACACCGATGAGACGCGTGCCAAAGGAGCCGAGCGCAAGCGTCTTCAACGTGCCCGCCACTCTGCTTCGTTCATGCCCCACCAACGATCCACTACGTATGGTGACTATAAAGGACACTGAGAGATCCGCTCATTCTATGCATATCCAGGCACAGCCCCCCGTGCAGCCAATCTGAGAGTAGGAGTACAGCGCCATCTAGTTATCTTTACCCAACTGCAGTTTCTATGTAATTCTTAAGAAAGCGCTGTCTAATATACTGTTCGGCAAATACTGCCTTCCTTTCTTTGTTTTCTCTCCTCTCGGTTATGCGTGATGCTTGTACCATATCTAAGGACACAGTGAAAGATGAGGCATCAGTACCAAAAGGACTTATTTGGTTTACATTCTTTTATGGTTTGGGGGAAGTATGAATATTTATAGCAACTTGATTTAAAAGTGTATTTATTATGTGTTTGTGAGTGCCTGTAAGGTGTTAACTTAAAATGACAGAAAAAAAATTACTTTTGACGTGTCCTTGTTTATGTCACTATGAATTAATTAAAACAAAACCTTTAGTTTTGGTATTTTTGCCCTACCTTGTAGTGTTAATAGACCAGCTTTCGTTTGCAACTCAGTAGGAGAATTCGTTAGATTGAATTTGTTATAAATATACCTCATTGCCTTCCTGTTCACCCCCTTTTAATCCTTGCAATTAGTTACTTTGTATGGGGAAACCCCACAATACTATTATAATCATGTTAGTAATATATTCATTATTATTATTATTATTATTATTATTATTATTATTATTATTATTATTATTATTATTATTATTATTATTATTATTATTATTATTATTATTATTATTATTATTGCATTGATAACATTGCACTTGATTTGCAGTTTACTCATTAAATCTGTATTTCACTGTTACACTGTTCAATGCAGTATTTATAATGTCCTTACAAAGACCTACATATTTTAACTGCATTTAATGGACTCAGATATATCAGCCAGTCTTGTGGCACAACCTACAGGACAAGAATATTTTCGTCATTTCAGGACATCCCGGGGATGTTTTGAATTTTTCAAAGAGGTACGTATTGGGGAATGACTGATGCACGGCTACCTGTTTTCCATGCAACCTTACCTTATCTCCAAAAGATCAGGTGATGGCAGTATGAGGCAAAGCAGTTAGACCTTTTCAGAGTAGCTTTATGCCTTTCTATAAATTGCAGTGCCATGTCCTCCTCTGGCAGAGAGGTGCTAGGCAAGAGGAGGTAAAGGAGTGCCAGCCCGTTTAAACTTCGATGCAGCACACACCAATATTTGGTTGCGCATATGTCCTGTGCTTTACACAAACTGTTTTTTAGTTGTTTGCACTGCTTGAAATACCCTGTGCCTTTTTGAAATTAAACTTGTACTGGCATACAATGAACTGTAAATGTTGTCAGCATTAGATGTACAAAAAAAAACCATCATGAAGGCAATGAGCCCTTATCACTTATTTGCCTTGCACTACAGCTATTCTGGGATGAAGAGAATGACCATAAGGAAGATAAGAATAATAATAATAACAATAATAATAATAATAATAATAATAATAATAATAATAATTCACACCAACTGGTTTCATTATAACAAATGATTCCAGCTGATTCCATTTCAAGGCCAGCTGGTTTCATTTTCAGTCTCGAGTGGTTCATGCTGGGACCAACTGGAACATGTTGCTGATGTGTTGGCCTGTACTTAGTCCCAGCTGTATACAGCCATGGTTTCAGTTAAAGTGAACTGAAACCGTGGAGTATTTTCACCTCGAAAGGAAAGAATGTAGAAAGTGGATGCATCCAAAGGCAGAAAAGAAAACAAAGAGAAAAGATAAAACAGGGAACAGAGCAAGAAAAACAAAGGCGAGCTCTCAAAGAGAAAGAGAGAAGAAAAGAGAGAAAAAAGGAGGCACACGCACACTGAACTTCTCTAGCCTTCATTTTTGAGGGCTCCTCGTTTTTTCCCCATGCGTCACTTTTTTACCGTTACCTGGCTAAATTTTCGCTCCTATACACAGATCGACTGAATTGACGGCGCACTCAGATTTAGCGTACATGCTCGTTGTCACATCCTCTCCCAAAATTCTCATGCCTGTCGTGCCAGAAAACAGCTTTGCAATGAAAATCACTATCGTGCAGCTGAGGAGCTGTATCATGCACAGATCATAATGTCAGCCTGATCGCACGAAGTAACGGTAATAACTTAGTAGTACACCATGCATAACACAAACGTTCAGTGGGCCCTTAAGTTACGTCGTCTTGACTGCAAAAGTGAAAGTTGTGCTTTCCCAGCATTTTCCTCAACTATGAGCCATACACTACAGCTGTGTTTTGTATGAATATAAAAGAGAGTACTGCTTAAAATGTTGAGTACACTGACTATACAATTAAAAATATGGTAATCAGAATTTCTAAGAGTTACATTTTCTTGTAAAAAAACTGACACATACTTATGTCAAGATTCATGCCGAAAGTACGTCTTGCCCAAGAATATTTCTGAAAAATTCAGCATATTCCACGTAGCTCCGGAATCGACATTATGCGAAGCATGCGGAGGCATGCTTAGCATGACCATGTTGTAATTTTTTTATAGCGGCACGTTATGAAATTATGCCAAATATACGTCCAAATGTTCCACACACAGACATACATTGAAGAATTCCAAGTGTTTATATAACCAGTTGTTTGCACTTGTGCAATGATGCAAACATGAACTTGAGCATTAGGAACACCAGAATCAATAAACTGGTATGAAGTGCTGGTGCCAGTGAGGATGGTAGCCCTGGACGCTGCTGCATAAATCAACTTCAGTGCATGGCACCTAGCAACAATTGACGTCAACTCGATATCACAGCTGCATCATAGGAGTACATATGTAATGTTTATAAAGCTGGATTGCCACCACTGCAACCACTATTTACGTTTCATGACCATATGAAGGTATTAAGCTATTTGAAAAGTGGGTCCGAGATCTGGCGTGGCTTTGTTGTAGAATATGCTTGAGTGCCGCGCAGAATGCTTGGGTTCAATTCCTGATGGGACCGCGACATTTATTCTTTGCATTCGTCGGGTCAGCACTGCCGATGTAAGGCTTTTTAGATGCGAAGCATCTCTGACTCACGTGTTTAACGCCGTACGTACGTCCGTGCAAACGCACCGCAGCGCGTTTTTCTCGCCGCAGGTATTGGAGCACTGCCAAGTAGGTCAAGTTGCAGATGCACGTTGACGTCTCACCCGCAGCAGCTGCCGGCTCCTCCACCCGCTCATAACACACATCTCTCCCACTTCACCCTCTCCACCACCCGCAACGCTCGACCGCACGTCGAGTGGAAACACTTTTTTAGCTCGTTATCTGCGATGAAACTTACACGAAACCCAACCCGCCTCCCATGTCTTTGCGTTTCAAACAAACGTTTACTCGAGTAAACAATACACCGAGTTCGCTTCCAGCCGTTCTTCCAGCACCCGCGTTGACGCCCGTTTCAACTGGGTCAACGACGTGAGCACCACTACTGCTTCGCATCCCAGCAGGGTTCTCTTCGGGGAAATGGTTCATAATTTCTCAATGCTCACGTGTCAAAATTTTCCACGTGTGTTCTCGTCATTCCTGGGTAGATGCAAAAAATTAAGTGTCAATTACTTGGGGCACATAGCCGCCCGCGGGTATGTGTCACTGTTCAGCAGGAAGCGTTTGACGACGCGCGTAACGGATTGTGACCTTATTCTATCTTCACCTGGCGCGTCGTATTCGTCAAACTATGGAACTCTCCCATACTAATTTTGGTTCACGCCAAGTTAAGGAGGTGTCACGAGAGCCACCCAGACGTGTAGCGGCTAGACAGACAGACAGACAGACAGACGAACAGACAGACAGACAACAGACAGATAGAACGAGATAGCAGATCGATAGATAGATAGATAGAAGATAGATCGATAGATAGGATAGATAGATAGATAGATAGATAGATAGATAGAGAGATAATAGATAGCTAGATAGATAGATAGATTAGATAGAGAGATAGATAGATAGATTGAAGAAATATGCTTCGCCTGTAATATCGTTACCTCACATTTGTATAACAGCAACGTAAAATAAATATGAATTACCTTTCGTAGGTTAACAATCACAAGAAGGCTGTTTGTTGATAATCTGCATGCTGTGAAAGAGCTTTTCGTATTGCTCTTCACATGTGCGGTAATGCGTTACATTTATGCACTTGGAACTGCATGCATGCTTTCATGACGCGAGGACGCGCGTTGCTGTTAATGCAGCGTTCAGTATTTCTTTTGTCGAGCTACACGATAGGACAGGGCACAGCGCTTATAAAGCACTGCGCAGTGCGCCATGTCCACTTATAACTCTTATGAATGAGGTCGTGGCGCTGTCAAGCCACAATGATTCTTCACATCCACGGCTTGGGCGCAAAGTTTGAACACAGTGAAAGGTCATGAAATATAAAATATGTGTGTGTGTGTTGTGGTGTGTGGTGTGCGTGTGTGTGTTGTGTGTGTGTGTGTGTGTGTGGTGTGTGTGTGTGTGTGTGTGTGTGTGTGTGTGTGCCCGATAGCAGCATCCGCATCCACACGGGCGCGCGCGTGCGTGCACACGCGCGTTTTAATGTCGGGTACCCCTAGCTGCCTGTAGCACGCGCATGCTATTGCGTGTCTTTGAACTCACCGCCACACCTGTGGAGAATACAAAAGAACGCAAGGGCTCATGTACGCAAGCCACTTGGAGCCGCCGCACTGAAACTCTGTATTGATAGCCTGTTTCGCTCCTGCAAGGGCTGTGTGCCGCAAGGAAAACATAAAGGTGCAAACGTCCTCCGGCTAGCTCATACCTGGAATTTTCACTGACACCCGCGTCGACGCCCGTTTCAACTGGGTCAACGACGTGCGCACCACTGCTGCTTCGCATCCCAGCAGGGTTCACTTCGGGGAAATGGTTCATAATTTCTCAATGCTCACGCGTCAAAATTTTCCACGTGTGTTCTCGTCATTCCTGGGTAGATGCAAAAAATTAAGTGTCAATTACTTGGGGCACATAGCCGCCCGCGGGTATGTGTCACTGTTCAGCAGGAAGCGTTTGACGACGCGCGTAACCGGATTGTGACCTTATTCATATCTTCACCGGCGCGTCGTATTCGTCAAACTATGGAACTCTCCCATACTAATTTTGGTTCACGCCAAGTTAAGGAGGTGATCACGAGAGCACCCAGACGTGAGCGGCTAGACAGACAGACAGACAGACAGACAGACAGACAGACAGACAGACAGACAGACAGACAGACAGACAGACAGACAGACAGACAGACAGACAGACAGACAGACAGACAGACAGACAGACAGACAGACAGACAGACAGACGACAGACAGACAGACAGACAGATAGATAGATAGATAGATAGATAGATAGATAGATAGATAGATAGATAGATAGATAGATAGATAGATAGATAGATAGATAGATAGATAGATAGATAGATAGATAGATAGATAGATAGATAGATAGATAGATAGATAGATAGATAGATAGATAGATAGATAGATAGATAGATAGATAGATAGATAGATAGATAGATAGATAGATAGATAGATAGATAGATAGATAGATAGATAGATAGAAGAAATGCTTCGCCTGTAATATCTTTACTCACATTTGTAAAACAGCAACGGTAAAATAAATATGAATTACCTTTCTTAGGTTTAACCAATCACAAGAAGGCTGTTTGTTGATAATCTGCATGCTGTGAAAGAGCTTTTCGTATTGCTCTTCACATGTGCGGTAATTCGTTCCATTTATGCACTTGGAACTGCATGCATGCTTTCATGACGCGAGGACGCGCGTTGCTGTTACATGCAGCGTTCAGTATTTCTTTTGTCGAGCTACACGATAGGACATAGGCACAGGCGCTTATAAAGCATGCTCATTGCGCCATGTCCCACTTATACTCTATGAATGAGTCTTGGCGCTGTCAGCCACAATGATTCTTCACATCCATCTGCTGGTGCGCAAAGTTTGAACACAGTGAAAGGTCATGAAATATATATATATATATATATATGTGTGTGTGTGTGTGTGTGTGTGTGTGTGTGTGTGTGTGTGTGGTGTGTGTGTGTGTGTGTGTGTGTGTGTGTGTGTGTGGTGTGTGTGTGTGTGTGTGTGTGTGTGTGTGTGTGCCCGATAGCAGCATCCGCATCCACACGGGCGCGCGCGTGCGTGCACACGCGCGTTTTAATGTCGGGTACCCCTAGCTGCCTGTAGCACGCGCATGCTATTGCGTGTCTTTGAACTCACCGCCACACCTGTGGAGAATACAAAAGAACGCAAGGGCTCATGTACGCAAGCCACTTGGAGCCGCCGCACTGAAACTCTGTATTGATAGCCTGTTTCGCTCCTGCAAGGGCTGTGTGCCGCAAGGAAAACATAAAGGTGCAAACGTCCTCCGGCTAGCTCATACCTGGAATTTTCACTGACACCTAACGCTGCTTTTTCCATAATGCAGACGCCGCATAGATACCAGAATTTGCCATGAAAAATTACCAAGGAGCACCGGACGACCCAGCCCAGCTGCACAGTCATTTCTGTTTAAGGAGTTTTTGATCCCCCGTTTAGGAACCAAATATACTGCATCCTGTCTATTGTCGGTGGATTTATCGGCATGTGTACATTGCGTACTCACAAACCCGCGTTAGTCTTGCAACAACGTGTTCGCATGCACGCGCTGCAACAGCGCAACACGCTCCCACGCGCTGCAAGCAAGGGTGCAAGTTGAGCAGAGTACGAAACATCGGCGGCCGAAGCCCTGCAGCGGCTTGCGCTTCGCCTTCCCATACTGCCTTGCGCCCGCCTTTGGGCGCGCGCACAGAAAGCATACCGGTAAAAGCTCTCATTTCGGAACTTTGTTCCCGAGCACTAGATTCGTTCGATTCACCTGCACCACGTGAACCAGATCACAGGGTGCTGCACTTTGTCATTCGTTTCAGCGGTGCAGCATTGACGACCTTTTAACTCTGTCATTCGTTTCAAAAGGTGCAGATGAGGGGCAGCACTGGTTCAAGATTTTCCTGCACCACCTACACTGATGGTGCTGGCTTGGTGCAGTCGCATGTGCAGCTGAGCAGACGATGCAGCACTTTAGTGTAGGTGGCTTAGGCTTCATACCCGCCTCTTCAAACGCGGTGTGTTTCGCCATTATGTTTGCGCCTCATAAACTGTCCACATGTGTGGTTCGCCATCGTTCAATGTTAGCTGTACGGCGTGAACTGTTGGCTCATCGTCATTCGTTCCGGGGGTCGCGCTGTGCCTGCACCGCTGAACTCACGCTGCACAATTTCTGAACTTCGCGTGCACAGTCGTGAACTGGTTCCAATTGGTGCAGGTGAACCACGGACCTACTGCCCTCGTTGTTCAGTGGTGGTCAGTTGTGTCAACGCAGTCGGCGTTGGTTGTGCGGTTGACTGTGCGGACCATTCTAACCGTTGACAGCCGGCGGATTCTGCTACCGTTCGTGTTGGAGATTGCATTGATCTTCCAGTTTTGCCTGTCAATTCTGTTGCACTTTTCGCGTTGTAGCTTGTTCGCATTTATTTCTCTATCTAAGTGTGCTTGAAGTGTTCGTGTGCAGCTGCTGAAAAGCCAAACCCTAACATGACCCGTGCACTCGTTGCCGAGACTCAATGTTGAAGTACTCACAGGTGTTTCACATTGAGCTCCAGGACACATGTCGAGTTCGCTCATTCAGCGGTGTGCGGATCGAGAAATTGTTCTCTTTAATTGCTCATTCTCTGCAGATGTGCACGTGGTTCGTTCTTCACAGTTGGCACTAACAATGTCGGTGAAGAACCCCTCGTGCTGATTGCCAGGTTCCGATCACTGAGCTCCAGAATTCTTGATGTCATCCGTCAATCCGTGTTGTAGTGTCTGCATTCTGCCGAACAAGCGAGTTTGCGCAGTGCCAGTGGGCGCTGTCTGTCGGAGAAGTGGAGGCTTCACATGGATGCCGGGGAGACGAATGCCATTTTGCAGGCGCTGTGCCACAAGAACGGCTACGGTTTCGTGGACGGCACATGCGAGCTAATGGGAATGCTGAAGGCTGACGGCGTGCACCCGACGAAACATGTTAGCCAGGTAAGCAATTAATGTGGATGTTATAAGGGGCTAGCTGCCTAGTCGGTAGCAGCTGCGGACGATCAAAGTTACGGGTTAGCGACGAGTCAACGACACATATTGCAATTGTTGCATTTAGAAGATACGAATTCAATCCTCCAAGAAAACGTAAGCGTGCTTGCAGCGCTACAGTGCACGTGCTTCATTGAAAGCGCCCGCGAAAGATAAAATTAGGTGAAATTAGGCGTGTGTAGCTGTGATAGTCGTCCTACATATAATTTCCACGCAATGTGGTACCGCGCGGTGAAGGCCACGTAAACGTGGACGTTGGAGTATTTAGTTAGCGGCATTCCGCTACGGCCTTTTTCGTTTTTTCCAGAGTTAATTCGTTATGTTGGCACTGCAGGTCCACGGACGACCTTTGAACATAAGTTGCATAAGAGAGGGCACGGCAACGTTCTCCAGAACAACATGTCTAAGCTTGCATGGATTGTCGTGCAGGTGTTTCTTCTTGTCAAGCCTGGTCCGCTGCCTGATACTGGACGGCCATCCCACTCTGGGCATGCGCCACTGGATCGCGCTCCAGGCACGTGGAAACCACCGTCGACATCGCAGCTACGCACCCTCGTCTCCAGTGAACCACGCCGTTGGCTTCAGTCATCGGTGACGTCAGTGGAGCCGAGTATAAAGCACCAAGATTTCGCCTTCCGCCTCAGAGGGCACGGCAACGTTCTTCAGAACAACATGTCTAAGCTTGCATGGATTGTCGTGCAGGTCAGTTTTCACACCCCTAATTCATCTGTCCGTACTAGTTGCTACGCTCTTTTGATTCTGCCGTGCCCTCGGCAATGTGTCCAAATTGTTGACGATTGCTGGTCTGTCTTGACGATTTTGCTGTGTGGTGATGTGGAGAGCAACCCTGGTCCAGATCTTGAGGAACTTATAAATAGTATACTAGCTGAACTAAAACAATCTAAAGAGGAACAAAAGAAACGCGACACCATACTTTCAGACATTAACAAAAAACTTTCCAAACTAGACGAAGTATTAAAGGTATCAAAGGCGAACGAAGAAAAAATAAAGAAACTGGAGGGAAGAATACAGCGCGTAGAAAAGGCTCTGACAGAACAAGACAAAAAGCTTGTCGATTACGAAGATCGTTCAAGAAGGAATAATTTGGTCGTATTCGGCATACCGGAAGGACCAGACGAAAACAGAGAAATTTTGGAAGACAAAGTTGTTTCTAAAGTTTTCCAAGACACCCTAAAGGTCACAGTTACTTCCGTGGAGCGCATTCATAGAATTGGACGGGTGAATGAACAACGCCCAAGGCCGGTCATTGTGCGGTTGTACAATTACAACGAAAAACTTTTGCTTTTCAAGAAGTGTAGCATACTAAAAGATTCGGGTGTATCAATATCTCACGACTACTCGCAAGCAACACTTCAGCTACGAAAAAGGCTCTGGAAAACAGTAAAGGACAACAGAAGTCAGGGTGATAAGGCGTACTTAGTTTATGATAAGCTTTACATCCATAATGACGTCTACGTATGGGACGAGCATCAAAACCGTAAAAAACTGTTGCGCAGCGCTGCGCGCTCAGAATATTTAAATCAAAAGCAAATCAGCACTTCTTTTCAAATGGCAAAGCTCATCATTAAATTTTTTGTTTTAAGGAAGAAAATAATTTTGAAACTTCCTATTGACGGCAATGTAGAATTTCAAAGCGGCAGCTGTCATATGACCAAATCGGAAGATGGGCTCCAATGGTAACGTTCAAAATTACTTTTTTCCCTGAAACAAAAAATGTAATGATGAAATTTGTATATAAAAATAACTGCATATTTGCTTTTGATTTAGGTATAAAGGTGACTTAATTATAGCACCAGAAGGTGCAAATTGACTTTCAATATGGACAAAAAGGACGACTTGCAAAATTTGTGATTCTTTCTCGTAACATTTAGCTGCTTGAGAGGTCTGAAAATATTTTTTCCTAAAAATACCTTTTGTCGAGAAAGTATTCACTACTCAGGTATTCATACAAACAGCAGTATTGCAATAAAAAAAAACTGCAAACATAAGACATTTCGGCTAAATTCTTGTAGGCATATGCACCTCAGTAAAATTACACTAATATAACTGACCTTCAAGCATTTTTACTTAACATGTAGACCACTGTTGGTATAGAAAGAAGGAGTGGTACTTTTAAAATAAACTTTTCCACAAACAACACCCAAACCACATTTTCAGGAAACTCAGAAGGCAGCCACATGACCAAAAATTATTTCTCTCAGAAAAATTTTAGCACTTCGCTATTTTCAATGCAGTGAATCAGCACGATTATTTATTTCGAATACATTTGAGATGGTCGCCAAAATGACTGGGACGTTGGGCATAGAATGACCCAGACAGACAGACAATGAACTTTATGTGATCCTGAGGAGCTTTCGCGGGAACCCCTATCGGGGACCCGCGGAAGCCGCTAGCCGCGTCCAAGTCTGGACTGGGACGCCGTGATGTTCCGCCCTTTTTGGGCCCTCTGGATTGCCTGGAGCGCTGGGCTCCGGAGTGCCTCTTCCCAGTCGGCTTCGCTGGATAGAGGGCCGTTAGGTAATGCGGAGCATTGCCAAAGCATGTGCGCTTTGGCAATGCTCCGCATTGTCATGACCGCAGTCTCAGCCTAGTGGTAGAGTGTCCGCTTCGGCTGCGGGAGGTCGTGGGTTCGAATCCACGTGCCGCCGGATACCCACCGGTATTGCAAATGAGCACAGGCGTCCCTCGGCCCGACACTCGGCTTCTTTCAGGGGTGACACGTCTGGGAAAGGCAGCCTGCGCCATTCAAATCCCGTCGAAACATGTGAGTACGATGAGTTGAGGTAAAACTCGCTCGGTAATCAAGAAAATGTGCCGCGCCAAGTCGCCACTATTTCGGCGACTTGGCGCCGTTCATTACATTCCAGACAACTTGAGTCAACGTTGTGAAGATACGACTAGGAGGCCCCGCGAGGAGAACGAGCCCGTCTGGAGCATTCTAAGTGTAATTGACTGAGACCTATCTTACTTTCTGCTAAGGGCGAAACTGACTCCTACCTTCTTGAAAGCGAGCTAGTTGCTTTGCTACCCGCATCCCATTGTGCTCCTTCAGGCAGAACTGGAATGTGTTTGAATGATGGCCTGCTTCAGCGTGACAACAATGTTGTACTGCTATATTGAATTCCAGCACAGATATTTTCATTGTGAGGAGTATTGTATACTGCACAATGGGCGCCATTTTTTAAATGTATTTTTTCATGCCAATTAAACGAGTAGTGTTTGTTTTTCTCATTTTTTTTCCACTTTTCTTTTGCAGCGCCCATTTGAAAAACTGGAGCTTATTGCGGAAGCCACAAACCACCCAAAGAATTTGGTGCCGTGTCTCCTGACGGGAAGGTACCAGTATCTTGGAAGAACGCTAACATCATCTTAATACTAAGAAAGGAGATGACAAGGAATTGAAGAACTACAGGCCGATCAGCTTGCTTCGTAGTATACAAGCTATTTACAAAGGTAATTGCTAACAGAGTAAGGACAACATTAGAATTCAAACAACCAAAGGAACAAGCAGGATTTCCAACAGGCTACTGAACAATTGACCACATTCATACTATCAATCAGGTAATAGAGAAATGCTCAGAGTACAACCAACCACTATACATAGCCTTCATAGATTACGAGAAGGCGTTTGATTCAGTAGGAATATCAGCCGTCATGCAAACACTGCGGAACCAGGGCGTAGATGACGTATATATAAACATTCTGGAAGAAATCTACAGGGTATCAACTGCTACCATAGTGCTTCATAAAGAAAGCAACAGAATACCAATCAGAAGGGTGTAAGGCAGGGGGACACAATTTCCCCAATGCTATTTACCGCGTGCTTACAGGAGGTTTTCAGAAGCCTAGAATGGGAACAGTTAGGGATAAGAGTCATGGAGAATACCTTAGTAACCTGCGCTTCGCCGATGACATTGCATTGCTGAGTAACTCAGGGACGAATTGCAAATCATGATTACGGAGTTAGACAAGGAGAGCAGAAAGGTGGGTCTTAAAATTAACCTGCAGGAAACTAAAGTAATGTACAACAACCTCGGCAAGGAGCAGCGCTTCGAGATAGGTAATAGTGCACTTGAAGTTGTAAAAGACTATGTCTACTTAGGGCACGTAATAACCGCAGAGCCGAACCACGAGATTGAAGTAACTAGAAGAATAAGAATGGGTGGAGCACATTCGGCAAGCACTCTCAAATTATGACAGGTAGATTGCCACTATCCCTCAAGAGGAAGGTATATAACAGCTGTATCTTGCCGGTACTTAGCTACGGAGCAGAAACCTGGAGACTTACAAAAAGGGTTTCAGCTTAAATTGAGGACGACGCAGCGAGCAATGGAAAGAAAAATGGTGTGTACCTTAAGAGACAAGAAGAGAGCAGAATGGATTAGGGAACAAACGGGGGTTAAGGATATCATAGCTGAAATCAAGAAGAAATGGACATGGTCAGGGCATGTAGCGCGTAGACAGGATAACCGCTGGTCATTAAGGGTAACTGACTGGATTCCCAGAGAAGGGAAGCGGGTTAGGGGGAGACAGAAGATTAGGTTGGCAGATGAGATTAAGAAATTTGCGGGTATAAATTGGCAGCAGCAAGCACAGGACCGGGTTAACTGGCGGAACATGGGAGAGGCCTTTGTCCTGCAGTGGACGTAATCAGGCTGATGATGATGATGATGACATTCCGGACAACTTGAGTCAACGTCTGTGTAGATACGACTGAGAAGGCCCCGCGAGGGGAACGAACCCGTCTGGAGCATTCTAAGTGTAATTGACTGAGACCTATCTTACTTCGGGTGAGGAAGAGGAGAGGCCATTCTACTTAGCCGATAGCGAGATGTGATTTCATTAAACGTAAGGAGTGGATCGTTATGCTGGATTTCATCCTGACCCCACAAAGCCGCCATGCCACCGCGGCGCGTTATATTTCGCGCACGGTCATGGGCAAGCTCGTTGAGGTTAGGTACGTGCTGATGAACGTCCGCACACATATGGGCGGGAAACCAAGAGATTAAGTGAGTGCCAGGGGTCTGTTCACCAATTGCAATTCTTTGATTGTTTCGGCACTAGATGCATCTGGTAGAGGCAAAAGGTGTATTAATGCCGATTTGCTGAAGAGAAAGTCAAGCTAGCCCAAGAAAGGGAAGGGACTGCTTTTATTTTGGAGAAGCGTGTAAGAATGGGTTACAGAAATTCCTGTTGTGGGATGCTGTGTGACACATTACAAGAAACTAAAACTGGGGAGTCCACATAGTCCCAAAGTTAGATGATGAGAATCAGAGAGATGAATCAACTTTTGTTGAGCCCAACTATGTTGGTGGTGCACACCGGCACCTGACGAGGTGGTTCACTGGTTACAGGACCCATATATTCTCAGAAGATCCTCGCCCTTGTTTGTCAGTGCAAGTTAAGCTTGTAGGAGGGGGCTAGATATCCAAAGAGGTTGGGTATTGAGGGTGTTAGGGGAAAGGGAAGGAAGGGGTCTTGAGTTCTGAGCAATCTGCCAAGATATGTGGCAGGAAGCCTTTTTCTCTTTTGTAAAACGGACTAAGCGTGGCATGTTTCACAAGGCACATGCGGTTCATTTCATTGATTTAACCTCAGGGCGCATAAAGGCCTTACAGAGGGGGTAGTGTTATACAAAAAAAGGCAAGAAACACATCATAGTGCCATGTTTTGTTATCGTCCCAAAACACTACACAAAACGATAACAAAACGTGGCAATAGCAATACAACATACTAATGAAAATACATGCTTAAACGAACTAAGTTACAATAGGCTGAACACGTATTCCGTTAGTGCAGCCTTGAATGATGACGCATCCTCCATGCAAGCAATAGAATGCAGAAGGCGGTTACACTCGGTGCTCGTTTTTGCTAAAGAGGAGTCTGAAAAAAATTAGTGCAGTAAAAAGGAATAAAAACCTTAAATGAAAATGGAATGAAAATGCAATGATATTATGAAGATGCCGAGATAATTTCCTGTTTAAGTGAACATTTATGGTAGCTGATATTTTGAAAAAGAAATACACGGGACATTTTTCTTCGAAGTTTCAAATTTGTTAGTCAAAGGTCTGATTTCGTCAGTGAAATGCTAGCTGAGTGGGAATGATCTGAGTGTGTGAAACGCAGTGAATGTTTCTGAACTGATTCAATTATAGTGGTTAATATCTTTTGACCAGATTTCAAAGATGAGCAGCATATTCCAGCTAAGGTCTATTTAATGTTTTGTAGAGTTGTAATTTTCAATGACATGAAGCGTTGTAAAAACTTCTGCAAATGTACCAGAAAGACGTAGGCGTACCAGCAGGTGGGGGAGCAAGGGGGACGTGAGCCCCCCCCCCCTCCATCAAGAAGACTTGGGGGCTGAGCCACCCCACTTTCGACAGTGGTCACTCTTGGCTGCACGCTTGGGAAACGAATAATTAAGGTGTAATTATTTATCACAACAGCATTTACTGAATTGTGTTTCTATAGGAGAATGAAATTGTTACGAGGATATGTTACAACATATTGTAAATTCGCCAACATTTCCACTTTGATAATGTTTCCTTGTAGGTTTATATATAATTATATATATATTTATATAATATATATATTATATAATATAATATATGTATATGTATATATATAGAGATCTAACACAGTAATGCCAAGGAATGTACAGGGGAGTTATTAGAACCAATGGAATGTAAAAAATAAAAAACGTGGATGAAAAAATAACCAGTTGTGAGCAGGAATCGAACCTACGACCTCTGAATAACGCGTTGGATGCTCTAACCACTGAGCTACCACAGCGGCCTTCCCTCCATCCACTTTTTTGGGTTTATATGTGAATTTAGAAGTAGGAGTGACAGTCAGCGCCATCCATAAGCCAGACGACGAGTGTGAAAACACTCTTATTCGCATGTTTGGCGTCACGTAGCACGTGAACCTATCATGAGCGGGCAGCTGATCAATTGTCCCTCTTATACTACCTAAACACACCAAATCTGCCAGTACGAGACCCGCGTTCAATGAAATAAGGGAAAGAAGTGTATACCTAAGGGCTCGTTTTTCCGTGTTTTAACACAATATTAATGAGATCTAACAGACATCAGACATCACTGTACAGACATCCCCTGTACATTCCTTGACATTACTGTCTGTTAGATCTCATTAATATGTGTTGAAACACGGAAAAACGAGCCCTTAGGTATACACTTCTTTCCCTTATATACTATATATATATTCCTGGTGACGAGTGAGGTAGGCTTGCCCGCCCACTCACGAAAGAATTGGTACGCCACTGCAGAGAGATCTGTTAGCATTGTTAGTGATGTATTCAAGTGTGCATGCT
>NW_023608766.1:0-23168 GCF_013339725.1 Rhipicephalus microplus | reverse complement strand
AACCTTTTGGTTAACAGCCGATCGCGCTAGCCATTGCGCCCAAGGAAAGTCGAACTCACGGTAACCTCTCATAGCTGTCAGCGCAAGAAGAAAGCGAAACGTCTCTCCCAAACTCAAACCTCCCACCTTTCGGTAAACAGCCGATCGCGCTAGCCAAATGCGCCACGTAGACAGTCGTGCTCTACTCTCACCAGTGAGAACATTTCTCCGCAGCTGTCACCGCGAAGAAAAAAGAGACACACCACTCTCGGGAGGCTCGAACCTCCAAGCTTTTGGTTAACAGCTGAACGCGCTAGCCAATTGCACAAGGAGGTAGTCGTGCTCTACTCTCACCACCGTCAGAAACTTTCTCCAAAGCTGTCAGCCAAAGAAATAAAGTGACACACAGCTCCGGGGGGCTTGAACCACCAACCTTTCAGTTAACAGTTTAATCGCGCTAGTCGATTCTGCACGGAAATAGTCGCGCCCACTCTCACCACCATCAGCAACATTTTTCCAAAGGTATCAGCGCAAAGAAAAAGAGACACACTGCTCAAGGGAGGGTTCGAACCTCCAACCTTTTGGTTAACAGCACAAAGCACTAGCCAAATGCGCCACGGAGACAGTCGTGCTCCACTCTCACCACGGTCAGAAAACTTCTCCAAAGATATCAGTGCAAAGAAAAAAAAAGCGACACACCGCTCAAGGGAGGGCTCGAACCTCCAACATTTCGGGTAACAGCCGATCGCGCTAGCCAATTGCGCCAAGAGATAGTCTGCTCTACCTCACCACCGTCAGAACATTTCTCCGAAGCTATCAACGCATAGAAAAAAGAGACACACCACTCTCGGGAGGGCTCGAACCTCCAACCTTTTGGTTAACAGCCGAACGCGCTAGCCAATCGCGCCACGGAGACAGTTAAGCTCCACTCTCACCACCATCAGAACAATTTTCCAAAGGTATCAGCGCAAAGAAAAAAAGAGACACACCGCTCATGGGAGGGTTCGAACCTCCAACCTTTTGGTTAACAGCCCAACGCGCTAGCCAATTGCGCCACGGAGACAGTCGTGCTCCACACTCACCACGGTCAGAACACTTCTCCAAAGTTATCAGTGCAAAGAAAAAAAGCGACACACCGCTCATGGGAGGGCTCGAACCTCCAACCTTTTGGTTAACAACCGATCGCGCTAGCCAATTGCGCCAAGGAGTTGGTCGTGCTCAACTCTCACTACCGTCAGAACATTTCTCCAAAGCTATCAGCGCAAAGAAAAAAAAGAGACACACCGCTCTCGGGAGGGCTCGAACCTCCAACCTTTTGGTTAACAGCCGAACGCGCTAGCCAATTGCGTCACGGAGGTAGCCGTGCTCCACTCTCACCACCATCAGAACATTTTCAATGGTATCAGCGCAAAAAAAGAGACACACCGCTCATGGGAGGTTTCAACCTCCAACCTTTTGGTTAACAGCGCAACGCGCTAGCCAATTGCGCCACGGAGACAGTCGTGCTCCACTCTCACCACGGTCAGAACACTTCTCCAAAAATATCAGTGCAAAGAAAGGAAAAGCGACACACCGCTCATGGGAGGGCTCGAATCTCCAACCTTTTGCTTAACAGCCGATCGCGCTAGCCAATTGCGCCAAAGAGATAGTCGTGCTCTACTCTCACCACCGTCAGAACATTTCTCCGAAGCTATCAACGCATAGAAAAAAGAGACACACCACTCTCGGGAGGGCTCGAACCTCCAACCTTTTGGTTAACAGCCGAACGCGCTAGCCAATCGCGCCACGGAGACAGTTAAGCTCCACTCTCACCACCATCAGAACAATTTTCCAAAGGTATCAGCGCAAAGAAAAAAAGAGACACACCGCTCATGGGAGGGTTCGAACCTCCAACCTTTTGGTTAACAGCCCAACGCGCTAGCCAATTGCGCCACGGAGACAGTCGTGCTCCACACTCACCACGGTCAGAACACTTCTCCAAAGTTATCAGTGCAAAGAAAAAAAAGCGACACACCGCTCATGGGAGGGCTCGAACCTCCAACCTTTTGGTTAACAACCGATCGCGCTAGCCAATTGCGCCAAGGAGTGGTCGTGCTCAACTCTCACTACCGTCAGAACATTTCTCCAAAGCTATCAGCGCAAAGAAAAAAAGAGACACACCGCTCTCGGGAGGGCTCGAACCTCCAACCTTTTGGTTAACAGCCGAACGCGCTAGCCAATTGCGTCACGGAGGTAGCCGTGCTCCACTCTCACCACCATCAGAACATTATTTCAATGGTATCAGCGCAAAAAAGAGACACACCGCTCATGGGAGGGTTCAACCTCCAACCTTTTGGTTAACAGCGCAACGCGCTAGCCAATTGCGCCACGGAGACAGTCGTGCTCCACTCTCACCACGGTCAGAACACTTCTCCAAAAATATCAGTGCAAAGAAAGGAAAAGCGACACACCGCTCATGGGAGGGCTCGAATCTCCAACCTTTTGCTTAACAGCCGACGCACTAGCAAATTGCGCCACGGAGACAGTCGTGCTCCACTCTTACCACCGTCAGAACACTTCTCCAAAGATATCAGTCCAAAGAAAAAAAAGCGACACACTGCTCTCGTGGGGGCTCGAACCTCCACCTTTTGGTTACCAGCCGATCGCGCTAGCCACATGCGCCAAGGAGATAGTTGTGCTCTACTCTCACCGCCGTCAGAACATTTCTCCAAGCTATCAGCGCAAAGAAAAAAAAGAGACACACTGCTCTCGGAGGGGTGCTCGAACCTCCAACTTTTGGTTAACGAGCCGAACGCGCTAGCCAATTGCGTCACGGAGGTAGTCGGGCTCCACTCTCAACGACCATCAAACATTTTTTCAAAGCTATCAGCGCAAAGAAAAAAAGCGACACACTGCTCCCGGAGGGCTTGAACCTCCAACCGTTAGTTAACAGTTGACCGCGCTAGCCGATTCTTCCACGGAAACAGTCGTGCTCTATTCTCACCACGCCCAGAACACTTCTCAAAAGATATCAGTGGCAAAGAAAAAAAAAGAGCGAACACACCGCTCATGGGAAGGGCTCAAACCTACAACCTTTTGGTTAACAGCCGAACGCGCTAGCCAATTGCGCCACCGAGAACAGATTAAAAAGGCTCCACTCTCACCACCATCAAACAATTTTCTAAGGTATCAGCGCAAAGAAAAAAAGAGACACACCCGCTCATGGGAGGGTTCGAACCTCCAACCTTTGGTTAACAGCGCAACGCGCTAGCCAATGCGCCACGGAGACAGTCGTGCTCCACTCTCACCACGTCAGAACACTTCTCCAAAGATATCAGTGCAAAGAAAAAAAGCGACACAACGCTCATGGGGGGCTCGAACCTCCAACCTTTTGGGTAAAGCCGATCGCGCTAGCCAATTGCGCCAAGGAGATAGTCCTGTTCTACCTTCACCACCGTCAGAACATTTCTCCAAAGCTATCAGCGCATAGAGAAAAAAGAGACACACCACTCTCGGGAGGGCTCGAGCCTCCAACCTTTTGGTTAACAGCCGAACGCGCTAGCCAATTGCGCCACGGAGACAGTCAAGCTCCACTCTCACCACAATCAGAACAATTTTCTAAAGGTATCAGCGCAAAGAAAAAAAGAGACACACCGCACATGGGAGGGTTCGAACCTCCAACCTGTTGGTTAACAGCCCAACGCGCTAGCCAATTGCGCCACGGAGACAGTCGTGCTCCACACTCACCACGGTCAGAACACTTCTCCAAAGTTATCAGTGCAAAGAAAAAAAAGCGACACACCGCTCAGGGGAGGGCTCGAACCTCCAACCTTTTGGTTAACAGCCGATCGCGCTAGCCAATTGCGCAAGGAGTTGGTCGTGCTCCACTCTCACCACCATCAGAACATTTTTCAAAGGTATCAGCGCAAAAAAAAAAAAGAGACACGCCACTCATGGGAGGGTTTGAACCTCCAACCTTTTGGTTAACAGCGCAACGTGCTATGCAATTGCGCCACGGAGACAGTCCTGCTCCACTCTCACTACGGTAAGAACACTTCTCCGAAAATATCAGTGCAAAGAAAAAAAAAGCCGACACACCGCTCATGGGAGGTCTCGAACCTCCAACCTTTTGCTTAACAGCCGACGCACTAGCAGATGGCGCCACGGAGACAGTCGGGCTCCACTCTCATCACCGCCGTAACCTTCTCATAGCTGTCAGCGCAAAGAAAAAAAGCGAAACGTCGCTCCCAAGAGGGCTCAAACCTCCCACCTTTCGGTAAACAGCCGATCGCGCTAGCCAAATGCGCCACGTAGACAGTCGTGCTCTACTCTCACCACAGTGAGAACATTTCTCCAGCAGCTGTCACCGCGAAGAAAAAAGAGACACACCACTCTCGGGAGGGCTCGAACCTCCAACCTTTTGGTTAACAGCTGAACGCGCTAGCCAATTGCACCAAGGAGGTAGTCGTGCTCTACTCTCACCACCGTCAGAAAATTTCTCCAAAGCTGTCAGCGCAAAGAAATAAAGTGACACACTGCTCCCGGGAGGGCTTGAACCACCAACCTTTCAGTTAACAGTTAATCGCGCTAGTCGATTCTGCCACGGAAGTAGTCGCGCTCCACTCTCACCACCATCAGCACATTTTTCCAAAGGTATCAGTGCAAAGAAAAAAAGCGACACAACGCTCATGGGAGGCCTCGAACCTCCAACCTTTTGGTTATCAGCCGATCGCGCTAGCCATTGCACCACGGACCCAACCGCGCCCCACTCTCACCACCGTCAGAACGTTTCTCCAAAGCTATCAGCGCAAAAAAAAAAAGAGACACACCGCTCTAAGGAGGGCTCGAACCTCCAAACTTTTGTTTAACAGCCAAACGCGCTAGCCAATTGCGTCACGGAGGTAGTCGTGCTCCACTCTCACCACCATCAGAACATTTTTTCAAAGCTATCAGCGCAAAGAAAAAAAGCGACACACTGCTCCCGGGAGGGCTTGAACCTCCAACCTTTCAGTTAACAGTTGATCGCGCTAGCCGATTCTGCCACGGAAACAGTCGTGCTCCACTCTCACCACCGCCAGAACATTTCTCCAAAGCTATCAGCGCGAAGAAAAAAAAGAGACACACTGCTCTCGGGAGGGCTCGAACCTCCAACCTTTTAGTTAACAGCCGAACGCGCTAGCCAATTGCGTCACGGAGGTAGTCGTGCTGCACTCTCACCACCATCAGAACATTTTTCCAAAGGTATCAGCGCAAAGAAAAAAAGAGACACACTGCTCTGGGAGGGTTCGAACCTCCAACCTTTTGGTTAACAGCACAAAGCGCTAGCCAAGTGCGCCACGGCGACAGTCGTGCTCCACTCTCACCACGGTCAGAACACTTCTCCAAAGATATCAGTGCAAAGAAAAAAAAAGCGACACACCGCTCAAGGGAGGGCTCGAACCTCCAACATTTCGGGTAACAGCCGATCGCGCTAGCCAATTGCGCCAAAGAGATAGTCGTGCTCTACTCTCACCACCGTCAGAACATTTCTCCGAAGCTATCAGCGCATAGAAAAAAGAGACACACCACTCTCGGGAGGGCTCGAACCTCCAACCTTTTGGTTAACAGCCCAACGCGCTAGCCAATTGCGCCACGGAGACAGTCGTGCTCCACACTCACCACGGTCAGAACACTTCTCCAAAGTTATCCAGTGCAAGAAAAAAAAGCGACACACCGCTCATGGGAGGGCTCGAACCTCCAACCTTTTGGTTAACAACCGATCGCGCAAGCCAATTGCGCAAGGAGTTGGTCGTGCTCAACTCTCACTACCGTCAAGAACATTTCTCCAAAGCTATCAGCGCAAAGAAAAAAAAGAGACACACCGCTCTCGGGAGGGCTCGAACCTCCAACCTTTTGGTTAACAGCCGAACGCGCTAGCCAATTGCGTCACGGAGGTAGTCGTGCTCCACTCTCACCACCATCAGAACATTATTTCAATGGTATCAGCGCAAAAAAAGAGACACACCGCTCATGGGAGGGTTTCAACCTCCAACCTTTTGGTTAACAGCGCAACGCGCTAGCCAATTGCGCCACGGAGACAGTCGTGCTCCACTCTCACCACGGTCAGAACACTTCTCCAAAAATATCAGTGCAAAGAAAGGAAAAGCGACACACCGCTCATGGGAGGGCTCGAATCTCCAACCTTTTGCTTAACAGCCGACGCACTAGCAAATTGCGCCACGGAGACAGTCGTGCTCCACTCTTACCACCGTCAGAACATTTCTCCAAAGCTGTCAGCGCAAAGAAAAAAGCGAACGCCGCTCCCGGGAGGGCTCCAACCTCCAACCTTTCGGTAAACAGCCGATCGCGCTATCCAAATGCGCCACGAAGACAGTCGTGCTCCACTCTCACCATGGTCAGAACACTTCTCCAAAGAATATCAGTCCAAAGAAAAAAAAGCGACACACTGCTCTCGGGAGGGCTCGAACCTCCAACCTTTTGGTTAACAGCCGATCGCGCTAGCCAATTGCGCCAAGGAGTTGGTCGTGCTCAACTCTCACTACCGTCAGAACATTTCTCCAAAGCTATCAGCGCAAAGAAAAAAAAGAGACACACCGCTCTCGGGAGGGCTCGAACCTCCAACCTTTTGGTTAATAGCCGAACGCGCTAGCCAATTGCACCAAGGAGGTAGTCGTGCTCTACTCTCATTACCGTCAGAACATTTTTTCAAAAGGTATCAGCGCAAAAAAAGAGACACACCGCTTAAGGGAGGGTTTGAACCTCCAACTATTTGGTTAACAGCGCAACGCGCTAGCCAATTGCGCCACGGAGACAGTCGTGCTCCACTCTCACCACGGTCAGAACACTTCTCCAAAAATATCAGTGCGAAGAAAAAAAAGCGACACACCGCTCATGGGAGGGCTCGAACCTCCAACCTTTTGCTTAACAGCTGACACACAAGCAGATTGCGTCACGAAGACAGTCGTTCTTCACTCTCACCACCGTCAGAACATTTCTCCATAGCTGTCAGCGCAAAGAAAAAAGGGAAATGCCGCTCCCGGGAGGGCTCCAACCTCCAACCTTTCGGTAAACAGCCGATCGCGCTAGCCAAATTCGCCACGTAGACAGTCGTGCTCTACTCTCACCACAGTCAGAACATTTCTCCACAGCTGTCAGCGCAAAGAAAAAAAGCGACACACCGCTCAAGGGAGGGCTCGAACCTCCAACCTTTTGGTTAACAGCCAATCGCGCTAGCCATTGCACCGCAGACCCAACCGCGCTGCACTCTCACCACCGTCAGAACATTTCTCCAAAGCTATCAGCGCAAAGAAAAAAAAGAGACACACCGCTCTCGGGAGGCCTCAAACCTCCAACCTTTTGGTTAACAGCCGAACACGCTAGCAAATTGCACCACAGACCCAACCGCGCTTCACTCTCACCACCGTCAGAACGTTTCTCCAAAGCTATCAGCGCAAAGAAAAAAAAAAGAGACACACCGCTCTCGGGAGGGCTCGAACCTCCAACCTTTTGGTTAACAGCACAACGCGCTAGCCAAATGCGCCACGGAGTCGTGCTCCACTCTCACCACGGTCAGAAAACTTCTCCAAAGTTATCAGTGCAAAGAAAAAAAAGCGACACACCGCTCAGTGGGGGCTCGAACCTCCAACCTTTTGGTTAACAGCCGATCGCGCTAGCCAATTGCGCCAAGGAGTTGGTCGTGCTCCACTCTCACCCCCATCAGAACATTATTTCAAAGGTATCAGCGCAAAAAAAGAGACATGCCACTCATGGGAGGGTTTGAACCTCCAACTTTTTGGTTAACAGCGCAACGTGCTAGCCAATTGCGCCACGGAGACAGTCCTGCTCCACACTCACTACGGTCAGAACACTTCTCCGAAATATCAGTGCAAAGAAGAAAAAGCGACACACCGCTCATGGGAGGGCTCGAACCTCCAACCTTTTGCTTAACAGCCGACGCACTAGCAGATGGCGCCACGGAGACAGTCGTGCTCCACTCTCATCACCGTCAGAACATTTCTCAATAGCTGTCAGCGCAAGGAAAAAAGCGAAACGCCGCTCCCAAGAGGGCTCAAACCTCCCACCTTTCGGTAAACAGCCGATCGCGCTAGCCAAATGCGCCACGTAGACAGTCGTGCTCTACTCTCACCACAGTGAGAACATTGCTCCACAGCTGTCACCGCAAAGAAAAAAGAGACACACCACTCTCGGGAGGGCTCGAACCTCCAACCTTTTGGCTAACAGCTGAACGCGCTAGCCAATTGCACCAAGGAGGTAGTCGTGCTCTACTCTCACCAACGTCAGAAAATTTCTCCAAATCTATCAGCGAAGAGAAATAAAGCGACACACTGCTCCCGGGAGCACTTGAACCACCAACCTTTCAGTTAACAGTTAATCGCGCTAGTCGATTCTGCCACGGAAATAGTCGCGCTCCACTCTCACCACCATCAGAACATTTTTCCAAAGGTGTCAGTGCAAAGAAAAAAAAGAGACACACCGCTCTCGGGAGGGCTCGAACCTCCAACCTTTTAGTTAACAGCCGACCGCGCTAGCCAATTGCGTCACGGAGGTAGTCGTGCTGCACTCTCACCACCATCAGAACATTTTTCCAAAGATATCAGTGCAAAGAAAAAAAAAGCGACACACCGCTCAAGGGAGGGCTCGAACCTCCAACATTTCGGGTAAGAGCCGATCGCGCTAGCCAATTGCGCCAAAGAGATAGTCGTGCTCTACTCTCACCACCGTCAGAACATTCCTCCGAAGCTATCAGCGCATAGAAAAAAGAGACACACCACTCTCGGGAGGGCTCGAACCTCCAACCTTTTGGTTAACAGCCGAACGCGCTAGCCAATCGCGCCACGGAGACAGTTAAGCTCCACTCTCACCACCATCAGAACAATTTTCCAAAGGTATCAGCGCAAAGAAAAAAAGAGACACACCGCTCATTGGAGGGTTCGAACCTCCAACCTTTTGGTTAACAGCCCAACGCGCTAGCCAATTGCGCCACAGAGACAGTCGTGCTCCACACTCACCACGGTCAGAACACTTCTCCAAAGTTATCAGTGCAAAGAAAAAAAAGCGACACACCGCTCATAGGAGGGCTCGAACCTCCAACCTTTTGGTTAACAACCGATCACGCTAGCCAATTGCGCCAAGGAGTTGGTCGTGCTCAACTCTCACTACCGTCAGAACATTTCTCCAAAGCTATCAGCGCAAAGAAAAAAAAAGAGACACACCGCTCTCGGGAGGGCTCGAACCTCCATCCTTTTGGTTAACAGCCGAACGCGCTAGCCAATTGCGTCACGGAGGTAGTCGGGCTCCACTCTCACCACCATCAGAACATTTTTTCAAAGCTATCAGCGCAAAGAAAAAAAGCGACACACTGCTCCCGGGAGGGCTTGAACCTCCAACCGTTCAGTTAACAGTTGACCGCGCTAGCCGATTCTTCCACGGAAACAGTCGTGCTCTATTCTCACCACGCTCAGAACACTTCTCAAAAGATATCAGTGCAAAGAAAAAAAAGCGACACACCGCTCATGGGAGGGTTCGAACCTCCAACCTTTTGGTTAACAGCCGATTGCGCTAGCCATTGCATCAAGGACCCAACCGCGCTTCACTCTCACCACCGTCAGAACATTCCTCCGAAGCTATCAGCGCATAGAAAAAAGAGACACACCACTCTCGGGAGGGCTCGAACCTCCAACCTTTTGGTTAACAGCCGAACGCGCTAGCCAATCGCGCCACGGAGACAGTTAAGCTCCACTCTCACCACCATCAGAACAATTTTCCAAAGGTATCAGCGCAAAGAAAAAAAGAGACACACCGCTCATGGGAGGGTTCGAACCTCCAACCTTTTGGTTAACAGCGCAACGCGCTAGCCAATTGCGCCACAGAGACAGTCGTGCTCCACTCTCACCACGGTCAGAACACTTCTCCAAAGATATCAGTCCAAAGAAAAAAAAGCGACACACTGCTCTCGGGAGGGCTCGAACCTCCAACCTTTTGGTTAACAGCCGATCGCGCTAGCCAATTGCGCCAAGGAGATAGTTGTGCTCTACTCTCACCGCCGTCAGAACATTTCTCCAAAGCTATCAGCGCAAAGAAAAAAAAGAGACACACTGCTCTCGGGAGGGCTCGAACCTCCAAACTTTTGGTTAACAGCCGAACGCGCTAGCCAATTGCGTCACGGAGGTAGTCGGGCTCCACTCTCACCACCATCAGAACATTTTTTCAAAGCTATCAGCGCAAAGAAAAAAAGCGACACACTGCTCCCGGGAGGGCTTGAACCTCCAACCGTTCAGTTAACAGTTGACCGCGCTAGCCGATTCTTCCACGGAAACAGTCGTGCTCTATTCTCACCACGCTCAGAACACTTCTCAAAAGATATCAGTGCAAAGAAAAAAAAGCGACACACCGCTCATGGGAGGGTTCGAACCTCCAACCTTTTGGTTAACAGCCGATTGCGCTAGCCATTGCATCAAGGACCCAACCGCGCTTCACTCTCACCACCGTCAGAACGTTTCTCCAAAGCTATCAGCGCAAAGAAAAAAGAGACACACCGCTCTCGGGAGGGCTCGAACCTCCAACCTTTTGGTTAACAGCCGAACGCGCTAGCCAATTGCGCCACCGAGACAGTTAAGCTCCACTCTCACCACCATCAGAACAATTTTCTAAAGGTATCAGCGCAAAGAAAAAAAGAGACACACCGCTCATGGGAGGGTTCGAACCTCCAACCTTTTGGTTAACAGCCCAACGCGCTAGCCAATTGCGCCACGGAGACAGTCGTGCTCCACACTCACCATGGTCAGAACACTTCTCCAAAATTATCAGTGCAAAAAAAAAGCGACACACCGCTCATGGGAGGGCTCGAACCTCCAACCTTTTGGTTAACAACCGATCGCGCTAGCCAATTGCGCCAAGGAGTTGGTCGTGCTCAACTCTCACTACCGTCAGAACATTTCTCCAAAGCTATCAGCGCAAAGAAAAAAAAGAGACACACCGCTCCCGGGAGGGCTCGAACCTCCAACCTTTTGGTTAACAGCCGAACGCGCTAGCCAATTGCACCAAGGAGGTAGTCGTGCTCTACTCTCACCACCGTCAGAACATTTTTTCAAAGGTATCAGCGCAAAAAAGAGACACACCGCTTAAGGGAGGGTTTGAACCTCCAACTATTTGGTTAACAGTGCAACGCGCTAGCCAATTGCGCCACGGAGACAGTCGTGCTCCACTCTCACCACGGTCAGAACACTTCTCCAAAAATATCAGTGCGAAGAAAAAAAAGCGACACACCGCTCATGGCAGGGCTCGAACCTCCAACCTTTTGCTTAACAGCTGACACACAAGCAGATTGCGCCACGAAGACAGTCGTTCTTCTCTCTCACCACCGTCAGAACATTTCTCCATAGCTGTCAGCGCAAAGAAAAAAGGGAAATGCCGCTCCCGGGAGGGCTCCAACCTCCAACCTTTCGGTAAAGAGCCGATCGCGCTAGCCAAATTCGCCACGCAGACAGTCGTGCTCTACTCTCACCACAGTCAGAACATTTCTCCACAGCTGTCAGCGCAAAGAAAAAAAAGCGACACACCGCTCAAGGGAGGGCTCGAACCTCCAACCTCTTGGTTAACAGCCGATCGCGCTAGCCATTGCACCGCAGACCCAACCGCGCTGCACTCTCACCGCCGTCAGAACATTTCTCCAAAGCTATCAGCGCAAAGAAAAAAAAAAAAGAGACACACCGCTCTCGGGAGGGCTCGAACCTCCAACCTTTTGGTTAACAGTGCAACGCGCTAGCCAAATGCGCCACGGAGACAGTCGTGCTCCACTCTCACCACGGTCAGAACACTTCTCCAAAGATATCAGTGCAAAGAAAAAAAGCGACACACCGCTCATGGGAGGGCTCGAACCTCCAACCTTTTGGGTAACAGCCGATCGCGCTAGCCAATTGCGCCAAGGAGATAGTCCTGTTCTACTCTCACCACCGTCAGAGCATTTCTCCAAAGCTATCAGCGCCTAGAGAAAAAAGAGACACACCACTCTCGGGAGGGCTCGAGCCTCCAACCTTTTGGTTAACAGCCCAACGCGCTAGCCAATTGCGCCACGGAGACAGTCGTGCTCCACACTCACCACGGTCAGAAAACTTCTCCAAAGTTATCAGTGCAAAGAAAAAAAAGCGACACACCGCTCAGTGGGGGCTCGAACCTCCAACCTTTTGGTTAACAGCCGATCGCGCTAGCCAATTGCGCCAAGGAGTTGGTCGTGCTCCACTCTCACCACCATCAGAACATTATTTCAAAGGTATCAGCGCAAAAAAAGAGACACGCCACTCATAGGAGGGTTTGAACCTCCAACTTTTTGGTTAACAGCGCAACGTGCTAGCCAATTGCGCCACGGAGACAGTCCTGCTCCACTCTCACTACGGTCAGAACACTTCTCCGAAAATATCAGTGCAAAGAAAAAAAAGCGACACACCGCTCATGGGAGGGCTCGAACCTCCAACCTTTTGCTTAACAGCCGACGCACTAGCAGATGGCACCACGGAGACAGTCGTGCTCCACTCTCATCACCGTCAGAACATTTCTCAATAGCTGTCAGCGCAAAGAAAAAAGCGAAACGCCGCTCCCAAGAGGGCTCAAACCTCCCACCTTTCGGTAAACAGCCGATCGCGCTAGCCAAATGCGCCACGTAGACAGTCGTGCTCTACTCTCACCACAGTGAGAACATTTCTCCACAGCTGTCACCGCAAAGAAAAAAGAGACACACCACTCTCGGGAGGGCTCGAACCTCCAACCTTTTGGCTAACAGCTGAACGCGCTAGCCAATTGCACCAAGGAGGTAGTCGTGCTCTACTCTCACCAACGTCAGAAAATTTCTGCAGATCTATCAGCGAAGAGAAATAAAGCGACACACTGCTCCCGGGAGCACTTGAACCACCAACCTTTCAGTTAACAGTTAATCGCGCTAGTCGATTCTGCCACGGGAATAGTCGCGCTCCACTCTCACCACCATCAGAACATTTTTCCAAAGGTATCAGTGCAAAGAAAAAAAAAGAGACACACCGCTCTCGGGAGGGCTCGAACCTCCAACCTTTTAGTTAACAGCCGAACGCGCTAGCCAATTGCGTCACGGAGGTAGTCATGCTGCACTCTCACCACCATCAGAACATTTTTCCAAAGGTATCAGCGCAAAGAAAAAAAGAGACACACTGCTCATGGGAGGGTTCGAACCTCCAACCTTTTGGTTAACAGCGCAAAGCGCTAGCCAAATGCGCCACAGAAACAGTCGTGCTCCATTCTCACCACGGTCAGACACTTCTCCAAAGATATCAGTGCAAAAAAAGCGACACACCGCTCATGGGAGGGCTCTAACCTCCAACCTTTTGGGTAACAGCCGATCGCGCTAGCCAATTGCGCCAAAGAGATAGTCGTGCTCTACTCTCACCACCGTCAGAACATTTCTCCGAAGCTATCAGCGCATAGAAAAAGAGAGACACACCCCTCTCAGGAGGGCTCAAACCTTCAACCTTTTGGTTAACAGCCCAACGCGCTAGCCAATTGCGCCACAGAGACAGTTAGGCTCCACTCTCACCACCATCAGAACACTTTTCCAAAGGTATCAGCGCAAAGAAAAAAAGAGACACACCGCTCATGGGAGGGTTCGAACCTCCAACCTTTTGGTTAACAGCCCAACGCGCTAGCCAATTGCGCCAAGGAGACTGTCGTTCTCCACACTCACCATGGTCAGAACACTTCTCCAAAGTTATCAGTGCAAAGAAAAAAAGCGACACACCGCTCATGGGAGGGCTCGAACCTCCAACCTTTTCGTTAACAGTTGAACGCGCTAGCCGATTCTGCCACGGAAGCAGTCGTGCTCCACTCTCACCACCGTCAGAACATTTCTACAATGCTATCAGCGGAAAGAAAAAAAAGAGACACACTGCTCCCGGGAGGGCTCGAACCTCCAACCTTTTGCTTATCAGCCGACGCACTGGCAGAATGCGCCACGCAGACAGTCATGCTCCACTCTCTCCACCGTCAGAACATTACTCAAAAGCTATCAGCGCAAAGAAAAAAAAAGAGACACACTGCTCTCGGGAGGGCTCGAACCTCCAACCTTTTGGTTAACAGTTGATCGCTCTAGCCGATTGTGTCACGGAGGCAGTCGTTCTACACTCTCAACACGGTCAGAACACTTCTCCAAAGTTATCAGTGCAAAGAAAAAAAAGCGACACACCGCTCATGGGAGGGCTCGAACCTCCAACCTTTTGGTTAACAGCCGAACGCGCTAGCAAATTGCGTCACGGAGGTAGTCGTGCTCCACTCTCACCACCATCAGAACATTATTTCAAAGGTATCAGCGCAAAAAAAAGAGACCCACCGCTGTTGGGAGGGTTTGAACCTCCAACCATTTGGTTAACAGCGCAACGCGCTATCCAAATGCGCCACGAAGACCGTCGTGCTCCACTCTCACCACGGTCAGAACACTTCTCCAAAGATATCAGTCCAAAGAAAAAAAAGCGACACACTGCTCTCGGGAGGGCTCGAACCTCCCACCTTTTGGTTAACAGCCGATCGCGCTAGCCAATTGCGCTAAGAAGATAGTCGTGCTCTACTCTCACCACTGTCAGAACATTTTTTCAAAGCTATCAGCGCAAAGAAAAAAAGCGACACCCTGCTCCCGGGAGGGCTTGAACCTCCAACCGTTCAGTTAACAGTTGACCGCGCTAGCCGATTCTTCCACGGAAACAGTTGTGCTCCATTCTCACCACGATCAGAACACTTCTCAAAAGATATCAGTGCAAAGAAAAAAAGCGACACACCGCTCATGGGAGGGCTCGAACCTCCAACCTTTTGGTTAACAGCCCATTGCGCTAGCCATTGCACCACGGACCCAACCGCGCTTCACTCTCACCACCGTCAGAACGCTTCTCCAAAGCTATCAGCGCAAAGAAAAAAAAAAGAGACACACCGCTCTCGGGAGGGCTCGAACCTCCAACCATTTGGTTAACAGCGCAACGCGCTAGCCAAATGCGCCACGGAGACAGTCGTGCTCCACTCTCACCACGGTCAGAACACTTCTCCAAAGATATCAGTGCAAAGAAAAAATGCGACACACATCTCATGGGAGGGCTCGAACCTCCAACCTTTTGGGTAAACAGCCGATCGCGCTAGCCAATTGCGCCAAGGATATAGTCCTGTTCTAACTCTCACCACCGTCAGAGCATTTCTCCCAAAGCTATTAGCGCCTAGAGAAAAAAGAGACATACCACTCTCGGAGAGGGCTCGAGCCTCCAACCTTTTGGTTAACAGCTGAACGCGCTAGCCATTGCGCCCACGGAGACAGTCAAGCTCCAATCTCACCACCATCAGAACAATTTTCTAATAGTATCAGCGAAAAGAAAAAAAGAGACACACCGCTCATGGGAGGGTTCGACCTCCAACCTGTTGGTTAACAGCCCACGCGCTAGCCAATTGCGCCACGGAGACAGTCGTGCTCCACACTCACCACGGTCGAACACTTCTCCAAAGTTATCAGTGCAAAGGAAAAAAAGCGAACACTCCGCTCATGCGAAGGGCTCGAACCTCCGACCTTTTCGTTAACAGGCCGACGCACTAGCAGATTGCGCCACGGAGACAGTCGTGCTCACTCTCACACTGTCGGAACATTTCCCATAGCTGTCAGCGCAAAGAAAAAAAGAGACACATGCTCCCGGGAGGGCTCGAACCTCCAACCTTTTGCTTACAGCCGAAGCACTAGCAGATCGGGCCAAAGAGATTGTCGTGCTCTACTCTCACCACCGTCAGAACATTTCTCCAAAGCTATCAGCGCAAAGATAAGAAGCGACACACCGCTCTTGGGAGGGCTCGAACCTTCAACCTTTAGGTTAACAGTTGAACGCGCTAGCCGATTCTGCCACAGAAGCAGTCGTGCTCTACTCTCACCACCGTCGGAACATTTCTACAATGCTATCAGCGTAAAGAAAAAAAAGAGACACACTGCTCCCGGGAGGGCTCGAACCTCCAACCTTTTGCTTAACAGCCGACGCACTGGCAGAATGCGCCACGGAGACAGTCATGCTCCACTCTCTCCACCGTCAGAACATTACTCAAAAGCTATCAGCGCAAAGGAAAAAAAAGAGACACACTGCTCTCGGGAGGGCTCGAACCTCCAACCTTTTGGTTAACAGTTGATCGCGCTAGCCGATTGTGTCACGGAGGCAGTCGTTCTACACTCTCAACACGGTCAGAACACTTCTCCAAAGTTATCAGTGCAAAGAAAAAAAAGCGACACACCGCTCATGGGAGGGCTCGAACCTCCAGCCTTTTGGTTAACAGCCGATCGCGCTAGCCATTACACCACGGAAACAGTCGTGCTCCACTCTCACTACCGTCCGAACATTTCTCTAAAGCTATCAGCGCATAGAAAAAAAAGAGACACACCGCTCTCGGGAGGGCTCGAACCTCCAACCTTTTGCTTGACTGCCGACGCGCTAGCAGATTGCGCCACGGAGACAGTCGTGCTCCACTCTCACCACTGTCGGAACATTTCTCCATAGCTGTCAGCGCAAAGAAAAAAGCGAAACGCCACTCCTGGGAGAGCTCCAACCTCCAAACTTTCGGTAAACAGCCAATCGCGCTAGCGAAATGCGCCACGTAGACAGTCGTGCTCTACTCTCACCACCGTCAGAACAATTTCAAAGGTATCAGCGCAAAGAAAAAAAGAGACACACTGCTCGTGGGAGGGCTCGGACCTCCAAACTTTTGGTAAACGCCCAACGCGCAAGCCAATTGCACCACGGAGGCAGTCGTTCTACACTCTCAACACGGTCAGAACACTTCTCCAAAGTTATCAGTGCAAAGAAAAAAAGCGACACACCGCTCATGGGAGGGCTCGAACCTCCAGCCTTTTGGTTAACAGCCGATCGCGCTAGCCATTACACCACGGAAACAGTCGTGCTCCACTCTCACTACCGTCCGAACATTTCTCTAAAGCTATCAGCGCATAGAAAAAAAAGAGACACACCGCTCTCGGGAGGGCTCGAACCTCCAACCTTTTGCTTGACTGCCGACGCGCTAGCAGATTGCGCCACGGAGCAGTCGTGCTCCACTCTCACCACTGTCGGAACATTTCTCCATAGCTGTCAGCGCAAAGAAAAAAGCGAAACGCCACTCCTGGGAGAGCTCCAACCTCCAAACTTTCGGTAAACAGCCAATCGCGCTAGCGAAATGCGCCACGTAGACAGTCGTGCTCTACTCTCACCACCGTCAGAACAATTTCAAAGGTATCAGCGCAAAGAAAAAAAGAGACACACTGCTCGTGGGAGGGCTCGGACCTCCAAACTTTTGGTAAACAGCCCAACGCGCAAGCCAATTGCACCACGGAGACAGTCGTGCTCCACTCTCACCGCGGTCAGAACACTTCTCCAAAGATATCAGCGCAAAGAAAAAAAAGAGACACACCGCTCTCGGGAGGGCACGAACCTCCAACCTTTTGGTTAACAGCCGAACACGCTAGCCAATTGCGTCACGGAGGTAGTCGTGCTCCACTCTCACAACCATCAGAACATTTTTCAAAGGTATCAGCGCAAAGAAAAAAATTGACAAACCGTTCATTGGAGGGCTCGAACCTCAACCTTTTGGTTAACAGCCGATCGCGCTAGCCATTGCACCACGGACCCAACCGCGCTCCACTCTCACCACCGTCAGAACGTTTCTCCAAAGCTATCAGCGCAAAGAAAAAAAAGCGACACTTTGCTCCCGGGAGGGCTCGAACCTCCAACCTTTTGCTTAACAGCCAACGCACTAGCAGATTGTGCCACGGAGGTAGTCGTGCTCCACTCTCACAACCATCAGAACATTTTTCAAAGGTATCAGCGCAAAGAAAAAAATTGACAAACCGTTCATTGGAGGGCTCGAACCTCAACCTTTTGGTTAACAGCCGATCGCGCTAGCCATTGCACCACGGACCCAACCGCGCTCCACTCTCACCACCGTCAGAACGTTTCTCCAAAGCTATCAGCGCAAAGAAAAAAAGCGACACTTTGCTCCCGGGAGGGCTCGAACCTCCAACCTTTTGCTTAACAGCCCAACGCGCTAGCCGATTGTGCCATGGAGACAGTCGTGCTCCACTCTCACCACGGTCAGAACATTTCTCCACAGCTGTCAGCGCAAAGAAAAAAGTGACACACCACTCTCGGGAGGGATCGAACCTCCAACCTTTTGCTTAACAGCTGATGCACTAGCAGATTGCGCCACGGAGACAGTCGTGCTCCCCTCTCACCACCGTCAGAACACTTCTCCAAAGATATCAGCGCAAAGAAAAGAAGATACACACCGATCATGGGAGGGCTCGAACCTCCAACCTTTTGGTTAACAGCCGATTGCGCTAGCCATTGCACCACGGACCCAACCGCGCTTCACTCTCACCACCGTCAGAACGCTTCTCCAAAGCTATCAGCGCAAAGAAAAAAAACGAGACACACCGCTCTCGGGAGGGCTCGAACCTCCAACATTTTGGTTAACAGCGCAACGCGCTAGCCAAATGCGCCACGGAGACAGTCGTGCTCCACTCTCACCACGGTCAGAACACTTCTCCAAAGATATCAGTGCAAAGAAAAAATGCGACACACATCTCATGGGAGGGCTCGAACCTCCAACCTTTTGGGTAACAGCCGATCGCGCTAGCCAATTGCGCCAAGGAGATAGTCCTGTTCTACTCTCACCACCGTCAGAGCATTTCTCCAAAGCTATTAGCGCCTAGAGAAAAAAGAGACACACCACTCTCGGGAGGGCTCGAGCCTCCAACCTTTTGGTTAACAGCTGAACGCGCTAGCCAATTGCGCCACGGAGACAGTCAAGCTCCAATCTCACCACCATCAGAACAATTTTCTAATAGTATCAGCGCAAAGAAAAAAAGAGACACACCGCTCATGGGAGGGTTCGAACCTCCAACCTGTTGGTTAACAGCCCAACGCGCTAGCCAATTGCGCCACGGAGACAGTCGTGCTCCACACTCACCACGGTCAGAACACTTCTCCAAAGTTATCAGTGCAAAGAAAAAAAGCGACACTCCGCTCATGCGAGGGCTCGAACCTCCGACCTTTTCGTTAACAGCCGACGCACTAGCAGATTGCGCCACGGAGACAGTCGTGCTCCACTCTCACCACTGTCGGAACATTTCTCCATAGCTGTCAGCGCAAAGAAAAAAAAGAGACACACTGCTCCCGGGATGGCTCGAACCTCCAACCTTTTACTTAACAGCCGACGCACTAGCAGATTGCGCCACGGAGACAGTCGTGCTCCACTTTCACCACTGTCGGAACATTTCTCCAAAACTGTCAGCGCAAAGAAAAAAAAGAGACACAACGCTCTCGGGAGGGCTCGAAACTCCAACCCTTTGGTTAACAGCCCGACGCACTAGCCAATTGCGCAATGGAGACAGTCCTGCTCCACTCTCACCACGGTCAGAACACTTCTCCAAAGATATCAGTGCAAAGAAAAAAAGCGACACACCACTCATGGGAGGGCTCGAACCTCCAACCTTTTGGTTAACAGCCGATCGCGCTAGCCATTACACCACGGAAACAGTCGGGCTCCACTCTCACTATCGTCAGAACATTTCTCCAAAGCTATCAGCGCAAAGAAAAAAAAGAGACACACTGCTCCAGGGAGGGCTTGAACCTCCAACCTTTTGCTTTAAAGCCGATGCACTAGCAGATTGCGCCACGGAGACAGTCGTGCTCCACTCTCACCACTGTCGGAACATTGCTCCATAGCTGTCAGCGCAAAAAAAAGCGAAATGCCACTCCTGGGAGGGCTCCAACCTCCAAACTTTCGGTAAACAGCTGATCGCGCTAGCCAAATGCGCCACGTAGACAGTCGTGCTCAACTCTCACCACCGTCAGAACATTTCTCCACAGCTGTCAGCGCAAAGAAAAAAGAGACACACCGCTCTCAGGAGGGATCGAACCTCCAGCCTTTTGGTTAACAGCTGAACGCGCTAGCCAATTGCGCCAAGGAGATTGTCGTGCTCTACTCTCACCACCGTCAGAACATTTCTCCAAAGCTATACGCGCAAAGAAAAAAGCGACACACTGCTCCCGGGATGGCTTTAACCTCCAACCTTTCTGTTAACAGTTGATCACGCTAGCAGATTCTGCCACGGAAACAGTCGTGCTCCACTCTCACCATCGTCAGAACATTTCTCCAAAGCTATCAGCGCAAAGAAAAAAAAGACTCACCGCTCTTGAGGGGGTTCGAACCTACAACCTTTTCGTTAACAGTTGAACGCGCTAGCCGATTCTGCCACAGAAACAGTCGTGCTCCACTATCACTACCATCAGAACATTTCTCCAAAGCTATCAGCGCAAAGAAAAAAAAACACACAGCTCCTGGGAGGTTCGAACCTCCAACCTTTTGTTTAACAGCTGACGCACTAGCAGATTGCGCCACGGAGACAGTCGTGCTTCACTCTCACCACTGACAGAACATTTCTCCAAAGCTATCAGCGCAAAGAAAAAAAAAGAGACACACCGCTCTCGTGAGGGCACGAACCTCCAACCTTTTGGTTAACAGCCGAACGCGCAAGCCAATTGCGTAACGGAGGTAGTCGTGCTCCATTCTCACAACCATCAGAACATTTTTTCATAGGTATCAGCGCAAAGAAAAAAATCGACAAACCGTTCATGGGAGGGCTCCAACCTCCAACCTTTTGGTTAACAGCCGATCGTGCTAGCCATTGCACCACGGACCCAACCGCGCTCCACTCTCACCACCGTCAGAACGTTTCTCCATAGCTGTCAGCGCAAAGAAAAAAGGGAAATGCCGCTCCCGGGAGGGCTCCAACCTCCAACCTTTCGGTAAACAGCCGATCGCGCTAGCCAAATTCGCCACGTAGACAGTCGTGCTCTACTCTCACCACAGTCAGAACAGTTTCTCCACAGCTGTCAGCGCAAAGAAAAAAAAGCGACACACCGCTCAAGGGAGGGCTCGAACCTCCAACCTTTTGGTTAACAGCCGATCGCGCTAGCCATTGCACCGCAGACCCAACCGCGCTGCACTCTCACCACCGTCAGAACATTTCTCCAAAGCTACCAGCGCAAAGAAAAAAAAAGAGACACACCGCTCTCGGGAGGCTCGAACCTCCAACCTTTTGGTTAACAGCGCAACGCGCTAGCCAAATGCGCCACGGAGACAGTCGTGCTCCACTCTCACCACGGTCAGAAAAACTTCCTCCAAAGATATCAGTGCAAGAAAAAAAAAGCGACACACCGCTCATGGGGAGGGCTCGAACTCCAACCTTTTGGGTACAGCCGATCGCGCTAGCCAATTGCGCCAAGGAGATAGTCCTGTTCTCCACTCTCACCACCGTCAGAAGCATTTCTCCAAAGCTATCAGGCGCCTAGAGAAAAAGAGACACAACCACTCTCGGGAGGGCTCGAGCCTCCAACCTTTTGGTTAACAGCCCAACGCGCTAGCCAATGCGCCACGGAGACGTCGTGCTCCACACTCCCACGGTCAGAAAACTTCTCCAAAGTTATCAGTGCAAGATATAAAAAAGCGACACACCGCTCAGTGGGGGCTCGAACCTCCAACCTTTTGGTTAACAGCCGATCGCGCTAGCCAATGGCGCCCAGGAGTTGGTCGTGCTCCACTCTCACCACCAATCAGAACATTATTTCAAAGGTATCAGCGCAAAAAAAAGAGACACGCCACTCATGTCAGGGTTTGAACCTGCAACTTTTTGGTTAACAGCGCAACGTGGTGCTAGCCAATTGCGCCACGGAGACAGTCCTGCTCCACTCTCACTAACGGTCAGAACACTTCTCCGAAAATATCAGTGCAAAGAAAAAAAAAGCGACACAACCGCTCATGGGGGGCTCGAACCTCCACCTTTTGCTAACAGCCGACGCACTAGCAGATGGCACCACGGAGACAGTCGTGCTCCACTCTCATCCCGTCAGAACATTTCTCAATAGCTGTCAGCGCAAAGAAAAAAGCGAAACGCCGCTCCCAAGAGGGCTCAACCTCCCACCTTTCGGTAAACAGCCGATCGCGCTAGCAAATGCGCCACGTAGACAGTCGTGCTACTCTCACCACAGTGAGAACATTTCTCCACAGCTGTCACCGCAAAGAAAAAAGAGACACACCACTCTCGGGAGGGCTCGAACCTCCAACCTTTTGGCTAACAGCTGAACGCGCTAGCCAATTGCACCAAGGAGGTAGTCGTGCTCTACTCTCACCACCATCAAAACATTATTTCTATGGTATCAGCGCAAAAAAGAGACACTCCGCTCATGGGAGGGTTTGAATCTCCAACCTTTTGGTTAACAGCGCAACGCGCTAGCCAATTGCGCCACGGAGACAGTCGTGCTCCACTCTCACCACGGTCAGAACACTTCTCCAAAAATATCAGTGCAAAGAAAGGAAAAGCGACACACTGCTCATGGGAGGGCTCGAATCTCCAACCTTTTGCTTAACAGCCGACGCACTAGCTGATTGCGCCACGGAGACAGTCGTGCTCCACTCTCACCACCGTCAGAACAACTCCCCATAGCTGTCAGCGCAAAGAAAAAAGCGAACGCCGCTCCCGGGAGGGCTCCAACCTCCAACCTTTCGGTAAACAGCCGATGGCGCTAGCCAAATGCGCCACGTAGACAGTCGTGCTCTACTCTCACCACAGTCAGAACATTTCTCCACAGCTGTCACCACAAAGAAAAAAAAGACACACCACTCTCGGGAGGGCTCGAACCTTCAAACTTTTGGTTAGCAGCTGAACGCGCTAGCCAATTGCACCAAGGAGGTATTCGTGCTCTACTTTCACCACCATCAGAACATATTTTCAAAGATATCAGTGCAAAAAAAGAGACACACTGCTTAACGGAGGGTTTGAACCTCCAACTATTTGGTTAACAGCGCAACGCGCTAGCCAAATGCGCCACGGAGACAGTCGTGCTCCACTCTCACCACGGTCAGAACACTTCTCCAAAGATATCAGTTCAAAGAAAAAATGCGACACACCGCTCATGGGAGGGCTCGAACCTCCAACCTTTTGGGTAACAGCCGATCGCGCTAGCCAATTGCACCAAGGAGGTAGTCGTGCTCTACTCTCACCACCGTCAGAACATTTTTTCAAAGGTATCAGCGCAAAAAAAGAGAACAACCGCTTAAGGGAGGGTTGAACTCCAATATTGGTTAACAGCGCAACGCGCTAGCCAATT
>NW_023608765.1:0-46533 GCF_013339725.1 Rhipicephalus microplus | reverse complement strand
GATATTTAGGGAGTCGCCACACTGACCTATTGATACTTGGGCCACCGTTTCTGTGATGAACAAAAATTTTGTCGCAAACTGAAAAAAGTGACCACATCTCTCTGTGGAATGGTGCAGTCCACGGCTAGTGCGCAACGCATTCATCTCTCAGCTTCTGTACGGCGCGCGTCATCATCCAAGACGTTTTGTACATCGTACATTTTTGTTCTACCATCTTGCCTCATGACCTTATCCTGGGTTGGGATTTCTTATCACGTCATGAAGCTATCATCGATTGTTCCCGTGCGGAAGTGTCCCTTGTGCGAATATGTGAATTTCCCTGGACGACCGTTCTCCTCTGCTCAGCAAACTCATCGCTCACGACGACATCACCTTGCCTCCGGAAGCTTCAGTCCCTATTAGCCTTTCATGTATAGAGCAACCTGACGCCACGGTGGTTTGCACGCCATCTCCGGTTTTTACTGAACGCAAGGGTATCTTTCTCCCGTTTTCCGTTCTTACAATTGCGTCTGGATTAACCGTAATGCCGGTTACCAACCACTGCATCTACCCCAATGGCTACTCCGTGGTGAAACCTTGGGATATGTACAACCTGTCGACCATATCGATGATAGCATTCTTTCCCGACGAAACCCCATGTCACATTTCCACAATCACTCATGCGTCTGAGCCATCAATTTCGTTAGCCTTTGACAATTCCATTGACGCAGACCAACCCTCCTCACATCGCCGCCAACTTGTTGCTCTCCTTAACAAGTTTCGCTCTTCTTTCGACTTACAGAACCTGCTTTAAGCCACACCACGACTGTCACTCACACTTTTGACACCGGCTCACATTTGCCTCTGTGACAGCGTCCTTACTGCGTTTCCACCGAAGAGCGCCGTGTCATTACGGAGCAAGTAGATGACACGCTTAAACGTGGAGTCATACAGCCTTCTCAAAGTGCTTGGTCATCACTTGTGGTTTTGGTAAAGAAGAAAGATGGCACCGTTCAATTTCGCGTTGACTATTGCCGCCTGAACAAGATTACGAAGAAAGATGTCTACGCGCCACCATGAATAGACAATGCTCTTGACTGTTTACAAAGGGACAAGTACTTTCATCATTGGATCTGCGTTCTGGGTATTGGCTGGTCCAATGGCTGAATGTGATCACCCTAAAACAGCCTTTGTAACGCCGGATGGCCTATATGAGTTTAAAGTCAAGCCATTTGGGCTCTGCAACGCACCTGCGACATTGAGCGCATGATTGATACCATCTTGCGTGCCCACAAGTGTAAAACTTGCTTGTGTTACCTGGATAACATGGTAGTCTTTTCAGCTAATATCCCAACACATCTTGGTCGTCTCCACGAGATTCTGGACGTGTCTAAATTCTGCAGGCCTACCGCTTAACACCAAGAATTACATCATTGAGCCACTAACACATCTTCAGATTTGCGCAGTCGAGGACGCGAGACCGTACACGTCGACCGTCTCAAGCCCTACTACGACCCCTCATTGTACCTACTCCCTGAGTCTTCACCCCGGGAGTATTGTAGTGGAGCATACGCCCAACGCGTATGCGCCTTCGGAAGATAAGAAAGGCCCCGTGCTCTGATTGCGCGAGAGCCTGTGCTGCCTTGCCAGACTAGCCGTACGGCCATTTTTTGTTGCAACCTCGTTGCGACTTCACTGCTAGAATAAACATCATCACACCGGGTTGTAAGAGCACTGTACTATTTATTTGTGCAAACTACAGTATAGTATGGCTAGCCTCCACAGCGTTGAACCTGATGTGTGAAACAGACTACAGGCAATCGATCTTTCGACGCTGCTTGCATCGGTGTGGGCTTCTGTTTTGACGTATTCGTTCAAACGCGCAAGTATTAGCTGTGTCTTCAGGCGTCGTTGAAGTTTCTGAAATGATTCAATTTGCGCCATTTCTCACTTGAAATCGACGTCGGCCTTCTTTAGCTGCTTTAGTAGTTAAGTGATCTGTGAAAAGTCCTTGACGAAGCATCTGTAATTGGTGCATCAGCCTACAAATTCGTGCACGGCCTTTTTGTCAGTAAGTGGTGCGAAGGCGGTGACGGCAGCTGTTGTCTGTGGGTCTGCGTACACACCACTCTAGCTGATCACGTAACGCAAAAACAGGAGCTCCTTGTTTGCGGTGATATAGAATGTTGTCTCGTAAGAAAAAGTGGGCTGCTTGCCGGCGTAGCGCTCTCGTAGAAGGGACAGCAAACGGATCGTGGATCGGAAAGGTAGTCGACTACCAAGGCAAGGTATGGGTCTTTACGCTGCTCCGAAAGCATGTCAGTTGTGTTGAGTGGTGACAAGGCGGTAAAAAGGGGTGACAGAGAAGCCCCTTCTGGCGTTAATGGCGATATGGAAAGTGCATCGGCGTCCGCATGCTTGCGACCGGAACGATATGCAAAACGAATGTCGTTTTCCTGCAAACGAAGTGCCCAACGCCCCAGGCATCCGGACGGGTCTTCAAGGTGGACAGCCAACAGAGCGTGATGGTGTGTGACCACGTCGAAAGGACGGCCGTTAAGGTACGGGCAAAACTTCATCAGCGCCCTTGTATATATATATATATATATATATATATATATATATTATATATAATGCTGCGAACCATGCATTGGATTGTTTATTTGTGTTTTGTTTTTTTCGGCCTGGCTGCGCCGGCCTGTGCTATCGCCGTTTTCACAGCGTTTCGAAAAACGCTATCGAACAACGCTTCAGGCGTTGTTCGATAGAAACAACGCTTCAAGCGTTGTTTGTTAGAAACGCTGTTCGAACGAACGGCGTTTCTAACCAACGCTATCACGGCGCGTTCTCGATACAATTCGACTATTTGAGAAACCCTCGTGCCGAGGGATATAAATTCCCGCACAGCCGATGCCGCGTCATTCGATCGCCGACGCTCACTAGCGTGCCCGTCGTTTTGCTGGCCGCTGCTTCGCCGCCTGTGTATTTTTTTTTCAGTTGTTAGGTGAGCATAGGTTCACTCCAATAAACTTGTTTTCCTCATAGACAACTGCGTCGTCCTTTGCTGCGTGACATCTGGTGGAGGTGCGGGGTACATGAACCCTAAGCCATTGCCCAGCCGACAAGCACGCCCAACTCGTGTAAGCCGCCGACAGCAAGGCCTTCAGCCAGAGTTTGGACTGCTCCCAGATAAAAAAAGGAAAGAAGACGTAAAAACCACGATGATCAACGCAGGTACCATGACCAGCGCCACCAACCCTCCCGTCGTTCTGCAGCAACCTCGTGAGCTCCATCATTCCGAGGATCTCCTGGTGAAGACCCGGAAGAGTGGCTGGAGAAGCTGGAGCGCATCCGTATCTTTAACAGGTGGGATGACGAAAAAACTTTTCGTCATGTCTTCTTCTATTTGGAGGATGCAGCTCGAACGTGGTTTGAGAACCATGAAGGCTCCCTAACCGACTGGACTGTCGTTAAGAGCGAATTCCTCAAAACATTCGCTACGGTTGTGCGGAAAGAACGAGCCGCCCTTTTCTTGGAGACGCGAATGCAACACCATAACGAAGGTGTTGTACTGTTCGCTGAAGAGATGAAGATGCTGTTCCGGAGAGCTGACCCCGAAATGGCAGAAGAGAAGAAGGTGCGCTATCTGATGCGGGGAGTTAAACACGAGCTATTCGTTGGACTCATCCGCAACCCCCTAAGACCGTCGCTGAGTTCGTCACCGAGGCTTCGATGATCGAGGGGACCTTGGATATGCGTTCGCGGCAATACGATAGACCACTCAACCCTTTCGGTGAACCCGGTAAACGCCCCTGGATTGGTGACGGAAGACTTGCGGGAGACCATCCGCGCCGTCGTTCGCGAGGAACTGAGGAAATTGCCCAGCAACGCCGACCCCAAGTCGCCTCCCTCACTGACGTCGTCCGCGAGGAGGTTCAGCAAGCACTGGGGAATTCCACGCCGTCGGAAGCATCTTGCGAACCACAAGCGATGACCTACTCCGCTGCTGCTCGTCGACCCCGACCCGTCCCAACCCGTTATCAAGAGGCCCCGCCGTACCGCCACCCAATGTCGCCGCCCGACCCCCTGTATCCTGAAACCAGGCGCCCAGGAAGACCGAGGTGTGGCGAACGCCAGATAATCGTCCGCTGTGCTACCACTGCGGAGAGGCCGACCACGTCTACCGCCGCTGCCCGTACAAGAGGCTGGGTTTGCGTGGGTTCTCCGTCGACGCGACGCACCCCCCCCCCCCCCCGCGAGCCGGCCAGCGCCCATTTGAGATCGAAGAATACCTGTCGAACACCAGCCGTGGACCATCCCGTTTCAACCGTTCGCCGTCGCCCTACCCGTACCAAACCCCCAACTGTCGCAGCCATGCTGACTTCGCCCGTGGAAGGTCCCCCAGCCCACGAGGGGGAAACTAAAAGCAGCAACTTCTGGAGGTGAAGTTGCACAACGGCGAGAAAATGAAAACCCTCCAACAACGCAAGACCGTGACTCACGACATGCCCTCATCCCGACGACCCGACGACACCCTGACGAGACCCCCGAAAACGACGACTGCTACGCTGCGCGACGCGTACCCGAAATGACGAAGCCTGCCGCTAAGAAAGCGACGATGACGACGCATAGTGCCCGACCATCAACACGTGCAAGCCGCGATACAACGCCCGGCGCCCGAAATTCGAAAGCGGCATCCGACGTCCAGTTGTCCATCGACGGCCTTGACGTAGTCGCCCTCATTGACACGGAGCAGACTACTCGGTCATGAGCGGGTCATTCACGTCCAAGCTAAAGAAAGTTACGACCAGATGAGACGGTCCGCACATAGGCACAGCAGGAGGCCACCTCGTGACCCCAAGTGGCATGTGCACATCGCGCGTCACCATAGACCCCACTACGTACCCTTCGGAGTTCGTCATTTTGCCTTACTGCTCCCGCGACGTAATTCTCGGAATGGACTTTTTGACGGACAATGGCGCAATAATTGATCAGCAGACCAGGTCGATAAGGTTTTCTTCCGATCACTCCACGACGCCGCAGCCGAACCTCGGACACCGTGCTGCTGTAAGGATCGCCGACGATCACGTCACCCTGCAACCTCGCGCAAGCTTGATGATCACCGTCTATTGTGAAGGTGCTGCTCCTGACGTCGACGCTAACGTGGAGACTGACCAAAGGTTGCTTCTAGACCGCGGTGTGTCTGTCGCAAGAGACATTGCGCGGTTTAAGCAACGCAGATCCCACGTTTTGGTCACCAATTTCACCGAGGAGTACCAGCATCTAAACAAGAGCGCTGCAATTGCGTTCCTCGAAGAAACGCAAGAAGTGAGTCAAGTAATCGCGGTCGCCAAGATTGAACGCGCACGCGCAGATGCTTCCAGGCTGCCACATCCTTTCGACGTGAACCCGGTGCTGTCGCAAGAAAATCGGGACAGATTACTGGAGTTGCTCCGTCGCTACAGCGAGTGTTTTTCCTCGAACTTGAAGTTACGTCAGACACCTTTGGCGAAGCACGGATAATAACCGAAGATGGAGCCCGACCTACCAGACAGTCACCGTACCGCGTTTCTTCACACGAGCGCGAAGCCATCCCGACTCAAGTTGATGACGTGCTCAGCGACGACATAATACAGCCATCAAAAAGTCCGTGGGCTGCGCCGGTTGTACTCGTGAAGAAAAAAGATGGCACTTTAAGATTCTGCGTTGACTACCGAAGACTAAACAAAATCACCAAAAAGAACGTGTACCCCCTGCCATGAATCGACGACGCCCTCGACCACCTTTGCCACGCCAAGTACTTCTCATCCATGGATCTGAAGACCGGCTACTGGCAAATTAAAGTGGACGAGAGAGACCGAGAGAAGACTGCATTTATAAACCCGGACGGTCTATACGAGTTCAAGGTGATGCCGTTTGGGCTGTGCACGGCGCCCGCAACGTTTCAGAGAGTCATGGACACTGTGCTAGCAGGCCTGAAGTGGCACACTTGCCTCGTATACCTCGACGACGTTGTCGTATTCGCCCGGACTTTCGACGAACACCTCACAAGGTTTGAATCTGTATTCGAGGCCATTCGTACGTCGGGGTTAACGCTGAAGCCTGAGAATTGCCGTTTCACGTACGAGGAACTCAAGTTCTTGGGTCACTTCGTGCACGCCGCGGGAGTCCTACCTGGCCCGGCAAAAACATCAGCCATTGCGAACTTCCCAAGGCCGAAAGATAAGAAGGGTGTGCGAGGTTTCTCAGACTGTGCGCATACTACCGGCGCTTCGTCGCAAACTTCGCACGCATTGCAGAGCCACTCACGCGCCTGACGAAAGAAAGCACCCCTTTCAGCTAGGAAAACGACCAAGAAAAGGCATTCTGCAAGCTGCAACAACGCCTGCAAAACCCGCCCGTGCTCGCTCATTTCGACGAAAACGCCGAAACGGAAATGCACACGGACGCCAGTGATATCGGTTTGGGTGCCGTCCTCGTCCAAAAGCAAAGCGGTTACGAAAAGGTAATCGCTTATGCAAGCCGTGGTCTGTCGAAAAAGGAGAGAAACTACTCTGCCTCCGAGAAAGAGTGCCTGGCTATCATATGGGCCATTTCGCCCACATGATAGCGAGCTCGTATAACGGACCAGCAACTAGTGGATGCCGGACGCTACAATCTCCGACGCCGAGACGCCGCGTACCATCCTGGGGATCGTGTGTGGGTTTGGACTCCCATTCGACGACGTGGACTCAGCGAGAAACTTCTACGGCGCTATTTCGGACCCTACCAGATTCTACGACGTGTTGGCGAACTAACGTACGAAGTGATCCCCGATGGAGACTCCCGTACATCACGACGACGCACGCGGCCCGAAGTCGTCCATGTGTTTCGCTTAAAACCTTTCTACAAACGATGACGAACTTTTAATTTGTGTGGACTGTGCCTTATGTTAGCATCGGGTCGATGCACTCTTAGAGGGGGTGTAATGCCGCGAACCATGCATTGGGTTTGTTTATTTGTGTTTTTTTTTCGGCCTGGCTGCGCCGGCCTGTGCTATCGCCGTTGTCACAGCGTTTCGAACAAACGCTATCGAACAACGCCTGAAGCGTTGTTCGATAGCGTTTTTTCGAAACGCCGTGAAAACGGCGATAGCAAAGGCCGGCGCAGCCAGGCCGAAAAAACAAAACACAAATAAACAAACCCAATGCATGGTTCGCTGCATTATATATATATATATATATATATATATTATATAGATATATTTATATATATATTGTCACGTTACAACGTAAATGTAACCTGCTGATCATGGCACACAAGGACGTCAAACTGATTCAAACAACGGCAGTACGACTATTTTGAGGACAAAGATGCGCGGCAGCACGCGCATCTTTGTCCTCTTTTGAACAGCGGCACATACAAGCATGCCAGCATCTGTGGAAATAATAGTTCCAGAACTTGTACTAGTGGCATTACCCCTTCCCAAAGGACATCATCCAGATGTCATAGCATTATTGCCAGTAGAAAACACGCACGATAAGCAGTACACAAGGCGGTGTTCACAATCACTGTAAGTCTACTCAAGGGAGTGTGACGAATAGTCAGCGTTGGTAAAATGGTTTCATCGTCGAAGCATGGACGACATGTGGCTGTTGTGAACGTGTGGGATTGACGAGCCATGTCCTCGTCAAGAACCTCGTAGTCCAATTCGCTGAGACGACTGAGAGCTCTATAGGGACCAAAATAGCGGCATAACAACTTTTCCGACAGGCCCCGTTGTTGAATGGGAGTCCACAACCATACTCGTTCTCCGGGTTGGTAAGAGACATCGCGACGACGAGCGTTGTACCGCAGCGAGTCGATGCATTGTTGCTTATAGATTCGTTCGACTGCAAGCTTACGAGCCGCGTCTGCCAGTCTGATAAAATCGTTCGTCTAGACACTAATCTGGTGTCTGTCTGGTACAAGCATGGCATCCAGCATTGTAGTGACCTCCCTGCCATGAAGCAACCGGAATGGTGTGAATCCAGTTGTTTCTTGCACAACGGTGTTGTAGGCGAACGTGACGTAACGGAGGAGGTCATCCCAGTTTTTGTGGTCTTGGTCAACGTACATGCACAGCATGTCGGCGATCGTCTTGTTTAGTCGCTCTGTAAGGCCGTTGCTTTGTGGGTGGTATGCAGTGGTTTTTAGATGTACTGTGCCGCTAAGCTGCATGACGTCTTGTATTATCCGGGCGGTAAAAGCTGTGCCACGATCAGTTATGACAACTGCTGGTGCTCCATGGCGGAGGACGATGTTTTTCTTAAAAAAATGGGCAGTCTTAATGGCGGTGCCACGTTGTAAAGCCTTCGTTTCGCAGTAGCGCGTCATGTAATCAGTAGCGACTACAATGCAGCGGTTGCCGTCACGAGACTTGGGAAAAGGTCCGAGTACATCCATGCCTAATTGTTGGAACGGTTGTGTCGGAGGAGCGATGGGCCTCAAAAAGCCGGCTGGGCGCTGATGTGGTGCTTTACGGCACTGGCACTCGTGACACGTCTTCACGTATTGCTTCACGTCTCGACCGAGCTTAGGTCAGTACTAGTGTTGGCGAATCCGGGCCAAGGTACGTGTGAATCCCAAATGGCCTGAGAAAGGCTCATCGTGACAGGCGGACAAGACATCGGCTCGTAACGCTGGTGGGACAACGAGCAGGTACTCAGTCGCGTAAGGGTCGAAGTTTCTTTTATAGAGGATATCTCTGCAGACGCAGAACGATGATGACGAGCGGGCGAATGCTGGTGGTGGCTGCGGCGTACGGCCTTCGAGGCATTCGATGAATTGTCGAAGCTCGGAATCGTTCTTCTGCTGTTCGGCCAAGTCGGATACACTAACGGCGAAGAGAAAACGGCCGTCGAGATCGTGATCACCTGACACTGTCCTAAGAGGAGCTCGGGAAAGGCAGTCCGCGTCAGTATGCTTCTGGACAGACTTGTACACGACTGTCAAATTGAACTCTTGAACGCGTAAGCTCCACCTGGCCAGACGTCCGGAAGGGTCTTTAAGGTTCGCCAACCAGCAGAGCGCATGAATATCGGTAAGAACTGTGAACGGGCGACCATACAGGTACGGTCTGAATTTAGCTATTGCCCAGACAACAGCTAGGCACTCCTTTTCAGTTGTTGTGTAGTTCGCCTCCGCAGATGATAAAATCCGACTCGCATAAGCATTAGGGCGTTCGACGCCGCCTTGCCACTGGATGAGGACTGCACCAAGGCCGATGTTACTGGCGTCTGTGTGTAGTTCAGTGTCGGCATATTCGTCGTAGTGTCCGAGTAAGGGCTCAGATTGGAGACGCTGCTGGAGCTCAGAGAAAGCGCGTGTTTGCTCAAGGACCCAAACGAAGGGAACGTCGTCTTTTGTCAGACTAATGAGGGGTTCGGCAATGTTTGCGAGATTTTGCACAAAGCGTCTGTAGTATGCGCAGAGCCCTAACATCGACGCACATCACGTTTGTTGGTAGGTGGTGGAAAATCTGCGACAGCCAATGTTTGTCTGGGTCCGGCCGAATACCATCAGGGCTAACAAGATGACCGAAAAACTTTATTTGTTGTAAGCAAAATGACATTTTTCTGGTTTCAGTGATAGGCCTGCCGTGCGAATTGCAGCAAACACAGATCTAAGTCGGTGCAAATGCTGCTCAAACGTTTGAGAGAAGACAACGACATCGTCTAAGTAAACAAGACATGCTTCCCACTTGAGACCGGAGAGCACTGTATCCATCATCTTCTGGAATGTCGCAGGGGCGGAACACAGACCGAAGGGCAGCACCTTGAATTCGTACAGACCATCAGGCAATATGAATGCTGTTTTCTCTCGGTCGCGTTCATCAACTTCGATCTGCCAGTAGCCACTGCGTAAATTCATAGAGGAGAAGTATCGGGCGCATCGGAGGCGGTCTAGTGAGTCGTCGATGTGCGGAAGCGGATAAACGTCTTTCTTTGTGACTTTGTTGAGTTTGCGGTAATCGACGCAAAATCGGAGAGCGCCGTCCTTCTTTTTTACCAGTACGACGGGGGACGACCATGGACTGTTCGAGGGTTGGATTACACCATCTTCGAGCATCTGCTTCACTTGAGAACGTAAAGCCTCTTGTTCCGTTTGTGATACTCGGTAGACGTGTTGACGTATGGGTCGCTCAGCATGGTTAGTGACATTGTGGTGCTTTACGGTTGGCATTTGTTTTATCTTGGATGTAGACGCGAAACAGTCGCTAAACATGCGGAGGATACAGCGGATTTGCTCTTTCTGTGCACATGACAGCCTCGGATTGACATCGACTGCATCGGACTCAGCGGTGTCACTTTCAACGGCTGCAGAAATTGGGGCTATCGTCGTACACGCTTCATCGTCAATGGATTCGAAATGAGCGATAGTTGTTCACTTGGCCAAATGTTGGTATGATCCACTTACATTGGTGACCTACAAATCAGTCATCCCACGTTTAAATTGATTCCGTGGGCAACACAGATTCGCTGAGACAAGAGCACCGAAAGGTTGGCTTCAGCGATACCACTACTGTCATGGTCTATATCGCCCTGTACTGTAAAGAACATACTGGTGCGTGGCGGAAGTGTGACGGTGTCGTTGACAATGCGAAGCGCAGTCTTCTGCGGATTGGTATCTCTAGGCTTCGGGCCATAGTCTTCAGCAAACGTTACGAGGCAGTCTCGAAGATTTATAACAGCGCCGTGCTCACGAAGGAAATCCATGTTAAGAATAACTTTCCGGGAGCACTCGGGAAGCGCAATGAAAGAAGCAACGAACGTCGACTCACAGATTTGCAGCCTTGCGGTGCATCTCCCGATTGGTGTCAAGAGATGACCGCCGGCTGTCCGAAGGTTTGGTCCATGCCCCCAAGGAGTCGTGACTTTCCTGAGTTCAGCCACAAGTTCAGCGCTGATAACTGAGTAGTCGGTGCCGGTGTCGACCAGAGCAGTCACTGGATGGTTGTCGACACGAACGGCAATGTTAGCAGATACGGGTTCGTCTGCGATGTGAGGTGTCGGCTGAAAGGAATCGTCGAAGGTCGGTGGAAGGTTCGGAGGAAGCTGTTTTGACGATAGCTTAACAGCGGTACCACCCCCGGAGGCCGCTGATTCTAGTTTCCCCGGCGTGGACTTGGGGACCTAGCGGATCGTCCCTCAACAACATCGGCAAAGGGGAGTATTGATTCGCGGACGCAGAGCGTCGAGGAGACGGAGAGCGTGATTGGTGTCGCTGAAGATTCGGATACGGTAGACTTGCCGAGTATTCTGCAATGGCTCGGGGTCGTTCGCCATTCCTGGGCCAACGAGCGTCTGGCCGAAATCCAGGTAGGCCATCTGTCTGTACGAGCACTCCCGGTACAAGAGACCTGCTCACCACAGTGGTTGCATAGTGGCCAATTGTCGGAAGCTCACCCACACGCTAGATTTCCGCACAATAGGACACGGATTCTTATAGTGCGGCAGGCCCACAGAAGTGCTGCGGCGTCGGCAGGCTGGTCGGTCGTTGGTTTTCATAGCGTGGCCCGCTCGAGAAGTGCTGTGGCGTCTGCAGGCTAGTCGGTCGTGGGGAAATAGGTGGCTGCTGGTGCAGAGAGTACGTACAAGCTTCCGCATACGTTAGCAGAGGGGCTTCGGTTGGAGGTGGTGCTAATGGTCGTACCAGCTGCCGCCCTATTCACGGACGACGTCTGTCAGAGCAGCCACTTCAGGCTGTGAAGGCACTGCTTGAAGCTTTTGCAGCTCGTCGCGTACAATGCTACGGACTAGCTCAGCAATGTCTCTCACGCTCGTGACATCGGGTGTTACCAAGGGTGCTGACATACATGCAAGGTTTTCGGACCGCTCATACTGCGAAGACCGCTGTCTCAGCATTCGCTCCAATGTCGTCGCTTCACGGAGGAATTCTGCCACGGTAGCTGGTGGGTTTCGTACAAGTCCTGCAAACAGCTGCTCCTTGACACCCCGCATCAGAGTGCGCACCTTTTTGTCTTCCGTCATTGCAGAATCCGCTCGACGGAAAGACGAGACATCTCCTCAACAAACATGGCCACGCTTTCATTGGGTCACTGATTGCGAGAATTGAGGAGACGTTCGGCTTGTTCTTTCCGGTCAGCGCTACCATACGTGTTCCGCAGCTGAATGCAAAACACCGGCCAGGTTGTCAGGGTGGCCTCGTGATTCTCGAACCAAATACACGTCGAATCCTCCAGGTAGAAGTGACATACCGCAGTTTCCAGTGCTCGTCCCACTCGTTGGCGACGGCGACTCGATCGTATTGGTCCAGCCAGTCTTCAACGTCTTCGTAAGGCTCCCCATGGAAGGGCTTTGGCGTTCGAGAGGCTGGTAGCCATGGTGCTGGCGGAGTTGCGGTCTGTTCAGTCTGGCTTGTAGTTGTCGCATATGCCATGGTTCTGGAGCGTTCCGGAAGAGGGCTGAACTGGAGTGGTAGGCCTAGTTGCCGCCGACGGGTCGAAGTTTGGCTGTTTATACTATGGCGTCAATGTTGGGACCGGGATTTTCCTCGGAGTAACAGTGCATAGACTAATACCCAGCGCCTCCACCAGTGTCACGTTACAACGTAACTGTAACCTGCTGATAATGGCACACAAGGACGTCAAACTGATTGGAACTACGGCAGTACGACTATTGTTTTTTCTGTGCACGCGCATCTTTGTCCTCTTCTGAACAGTGGCACATACAAGCATGCCAGCATCTGTGGAAATAATAGTTTCAGAACTGTACTAGTCGCAATATATATATATATATATATATATATATATATATATATATATAGTCGAAAAAAGGAAGACGACAAACGTACGAAACGCAGTTTTTACTAACGTTTCGGCAGGTGGGCCTGCCTTCGTCGGAGTAAAAAACAAAATTTGGCATTTGACACAACAAAATTTGGCATAGTGTTGTCACACTATTTCAGGGAAAACATTAGAAAAATCACTTTATCACAAGAGCGTCATCTGAAAAGAACCTTCAATACAGAATATAAAATAAAGCATAAGAAAAGCAACTACAACACATATCTCAAATTGATAGATAGGATGTAACAAATCAAGTACAGAAACTTTAATAAGCATAATCAATATCATGGTTCATTAGCATGGACTTGATGATGGTGTTCGAAGATACGGAATTGAAATCTATGAGACCGTGTAAACGATTTAACCATTGTGGGTATTTGATACTGAACGTGTTGCTTGCCATAACTTGTCCTTATGCTGGAACTTTCCAGCGTTGCTGACGCATAGTATAATGAGTGTTGTGAGGCGGGTTCTGAAGACACTGTGGCTTGTTTGTTTAATCCACTGCAGAAGTTTGAAATAATACAGTTTTGTTATGGTTAGTAATGCGTATTTTTCAAAGAGTGGTTTGGTTTTAAAATCCCTGATAATATCATCGTATTGCTCGAATGCTCACAAAACTCTTTTTTGCAGATCTAGTAATTTTTGGATAGTTTGTTTGTGTAGTAGTACCCCATACCAAAATACCGTATGTCATTTTAGAGTAGAAAAGGGCGTAATATAATTCTATTTGTAATCATTTTGGTAAGACTGGGATGAGCTTATTCAAACATCCAACGGTTTTACTGAGTTCTACCGTTAGTTTTTTATATGTGTGTTCCATGTCAATCCCTCAGAAAACTATACACCCAAGAACTTGGGCTGGTGACTTGCTCTCTCTCTTTGCCCTCAAATAAAACAGTTGAACTAAAGTTACGCGGCTTATTAGGTGGGGCAAACACAATAAATTTCGGTTTACTAACATTTAGTTGCAGGCCGATTCAAACTAAGTTACGCGGACAACTTTCGTAGGTAGATATTAACCGGTGTTCAAGGTCTAGAATGGATGTGCCACTAAAGAATATGTTAGTGTCATCTGCATACATTAATAACTTGGGAGAACATGGGATATCACACAGGTCGTTTATATAAATTATGAACAATAGAGGACCAAGAATTGACCCTTGTGGTACTCCACTTGTTATGTTTAAGTAAGCGGATGCACTTTTGTTTATGCAAACATATTGATGGCGGTTTGTTAGATAGTTTTTCATTAACTCAAGAACCCTACCATGTACACCATACTTGCTAAGTTTAGCCGTTAGTACTTCATTTTTTACTCCGACGAAGGCAGGCCCACCTGCCGAAACGTTAGTAAAAACTGCGTTTCGTACGTTTGTCGTCTTCCTTTTTTCGACTGCATTTCCTACCGGAACCATTGGATTTATCTCTCGCCTATATATATATATATATATATATATATATATATAATATATATATAAGGGAAAAAAGTGTATACCTAAGGGCTCGTTTTTCTGTGTGTTAACACAATATTAATGAGATCTAAGAGACAGTAGTGCCAAGGAATGTAAAGGGGAAGTTATTGAATTGAATTGAATTGAATGGAAGTTTATTTCGTCCTGAAATTCTTAAAGGATCGGGAGCAGAGGCTAAAGGCTATATAGCCTGATATGGGGTCTCTGTTCCTAAATACAGTTTGGCACGCAGGCCACTCAATCTGTCGCATTTGTTTTCCTAAATAAATATATAACACAACAATTAATACACAGAAATAAATAAATAACACTATAAATAAATTTTAACACAACAAAATTTGGCATAGTGTTGTCACACTATTTCAGGGAAAACATTAGAAAAATCACTTTATCACAAGAGCGTCATCTGAAAAGAACCTTCAATACAGAATATAAAATAAAGCATAAGAAAAGCAACTACAACACATATCTCAAATTGATAGATAGGATGTAACAAATCAAGTACAGAAACTTTAATAAGCATAATCAATATCATGGTTCATTAGCATGGACTTGATGATGGTGTTCGAAGATACGGAATTGAAATCTATGAGACCGTGTAAACGATTTAACATTGTGGGTATTTGATACTGAACGTGTTGCTTGCCATAACTTGTCCTTATTGCTGGAACTTTCCAGCGTTGCTGACGCATAGTATAATGAGTGTTGTGAGGCGGGTTCTGAAGACACTGTGGCTTGTTTTGTTTAATCCACTGCAGAAGTTTGAAATAATACAGTTTTGTTATGGTTAGTAATGCGTATTTTTCAAAGAGTGGTTTGGTTTTAAAATCCCTGATAATATCATCGTATTGCTCGAATGCTCACAAAACTCTTTTTTGCAGATCTAGTAATTTTTGATAGTTTGTTTGTGTAGTAGTACCCCATACCAAAATACCGTATGTCATTTTAGAGTAGAAAAGGGCGTAATATAATTCTATTTGTAATCATTTTGGTAAGACTGGGATGAGCTTATTTAAACATCCAACGGTTTTACTGAGTTCTACCGTTAGTTTTTTTATATGTGTGTTCCATGTCAATCCCTCAGAAAACTATACACCCAAGAACTTGTGGCTGGTGACTTGCTCTCTCTCTTTGCCCTCAAATAAAACAGTTGAACTAAAGTTACGCGGCTTATTAGGTGGGGCAAACACAATAAATTTCGGTTTACTAACATTTAGTTGCAGCCTATTCAAACTAAGTTACGCGGACAACTTTCGTAGGTAGATATTAACCCGGTGTTCAAGGTCTAGAATGGATGTGCCACTAAAGAATATGTTAGTGTCATCTGCATACATTAATAACTTGGGAGAACATGGGATATCACACAGGTCGTTTATATAAATTATGAACAATAGAGGACCAAGAATTGACCCTTGTGGTACTCCACTTGTTATGTTTAAGTAAGCGGATGCACTTTTGTTTATGCAAACATATTGATGGCGGTTTGTTAGATAGTTTTTCATTAACTCAAGAACCCTACCATGTACACCATACTTGCTAAGTTTAGCCGTTAGTACTTCATGCCATACCGAATCAAATGTCTTTCTAAAGTCTATGAACAAACCTAGTGAGTACAGTCTATGTTCGATGTTTGTGATCAGTTCATGTTTATTATTAAGCAAAGCTGCTTCACAAGATTTATTTTTTGAAAACCATACTGAGCCTCACTGATCACATTGTACTTGTCAAACAATTTGTACAAGCGTACGTTTATTGCATTCTCAAATACCTTAGATAAAACGGGAAGAACGGATATTGGCCTGTAGTTTGTGAATAGCCGTTTATCACCACCCTTAAAGACTGGGTATACTCTCGCTAGTTTTAGGCTGTCTGGGAAAATACCAGTTTCAAACATTCTGTTATCATTGGAGCTATAATATCAGCTACGTATTTTAGCGGAGTTGCCTTGATCTCATCAAAGCCAGTGGCTACGTTATTTTTAATCTGGTTTATCAATTGTATTACTTCCTCTGATGTCACTGGGGATAGTGACACGGAGTTTATAAGCCCACACTCCTATATTGTAACACGGGGAGCTATATTGCTATCGTCTTTATATTCTGCACTGGTGACAAAGTAATCATTCATCTTATTCGCTGCGTCAATATCAGGTAAGATACCTGCATTAGTATGAAAACATAGCGCTGGTGGCTCTTTTTTCTCTGACATTAGATTCTTAACCTCGTCTCACATCTTCCTAGAGTCATTTTTTATTTTCGTAAAAAACTTTTCATATGTTTCCCTCGCACGCTTCAAGTCGGTGTTCAACCTATTTCGGTATTTTTTAAAGTCTGACAACACCTCCAAGTTCCGTGACCGAACAAATGTGTGGTACATTTTATTTTTTGTTTTAATCATTTTCAATAGCTTTTCATCAATCCACAACTTTCTTGCACGTTGGGGTTTTGGTTTTCGCAAGGTCATTGGAAATGCTTGATTATAACATAGTCTAAGGTTTTCGAAAATGCCTCGTATGCTGCATTCGGATTTCTTTTCTCAAACACGCATGTCCAATCGACTGATTGAATATGTGAGCGAAACACTTCCAAGCCTGCAGCACTAATGCTGCGAGATGAGGCTTCTGTGGTTTCGCGTTTGACTTGCATAATTGGCAATAAACAAAAAAATTGGTAAACGGTCGCTTACGTCAGCCGTTAGCAGTCCAGAAAAACAGTCTCAGGAATGAATGTTTGTTACACATATGTCGAGTGAAGATGTACTTTTTTCTGTTAATCTTGTGGCTTCCGTGATAAGATTGGTGCATGCAAAGGAGCGTATGATTTCAATAAACTTTTTAGCTGCAGTGTTACTCAATAACATATCTATGTTGACGTCCCACATTATTACATAGGCATCGAACATCGACATAGAAAAGAAAGCATACGCTCTAAATACTCAAAAAAGTGTATTTTGTAGCCTATTGGTGGTCTATATAATACTACAACTATTAATTTCTGTAAAGAACCGACATACATTCAACGCTGCTGTTTATTAATGAACACTCAGAAATACTTTCATGCCTTAATGACATTTTAACATAAATTGCTATGCCACCACCTTTACCGCTTGTCCGCACGAAACCATTATATGAGTAACCATGGAAATGTGGCGGTTTTTCTGTTTCTGTTAGCCAGGTTTCCGTGTACATTAGAATATCAAAGCTGTGGGTGATCGAGGCATACAAGTCACTAAGTTGTTGCTTTTTATTTCTAATACTACGCGTGTTTAGGTGTAGGATTTTAAGCGGTTTAGATTCACATGAGAAGGTTTCGTTAAAAGTGGCAACATCTTAATAGCTACATGCTTCAGGTCTGTCCATTACATATCCGGCACTCTACAAGTACACCCGGAAGACCGCCAACTACGTTCCTTCGTTCATCTTTTCAGTGTCACCAATGCATGCGATCCTCAACAGTGGTGAGTTTTCATCTTTCCTTGCAAACACTTTGCCTCCTGCAGTCCACACGTATTTCCATCGCAGTTCTTTTTTTCTTTGTACTGTGGCACCGACAACTTGATCGCCATAGCGGGTTAAATGTTAATTCACATAAACTCTTGTAGGGTATTGGAATCCAAGTTGCTTTGCATCTAATTTTGATTTCTTCGCTTTGCTGAGGAAAGCACTTCTTTTTGTTTTACGAATGAACCGGACTATTAGGTTTGATTCGTCGTGCCGAGCAGTAGGCACACGGTGACAAACATCAACATCAGCTTCCGTTACTTCCTCCTGTATGACTACACCAATTTGTTTGATTATAGCGACTGGTTCACCTTCAAGCGGTATGCCCTTAATCTCAACATTGTTGGAACGCTGATATTGTTCCAGCTCTTCTAGTTTGTTTGTCAGTTTCATATTTTGGGCACGAAGTTCTTTGTTTTCTTTCAGTACTTCCTGTAACTGCTTCGTGAAGAAAAGTGGATGAAAAAATTTCTGCTCACGGCTGGTTATTTTTTCATCCACTTTTCTTTCTTCTTATTTACATTCCATTGGTTCTAATAACTTCCCCTGTACATTCCTTGGCATTACTGTCTGTTAGATCTCAATATATATATATATACTATATATATATATATATATATATCTATATATATATATATATATCTATATATATATATATATATATATATATATATATATATGCGTGTTTCTTTGTGTGTGTGTGTGTGTGTGTTTTACAAGCGCGAACACGCTTGTAAAACAAACTTGTTTATTAAGGCAAACTTTGTGCCCACAAGTTAAAGTAACTGTGACGAAACTACCAGTGCTTCGAACCACCCAGAAATCCCACAGCCCTTCTTCCTTTTTAAATGCGAAGCCTTTCTAAGCGAACTTCAGCAACTTTGAGTCTATCTATCTATCTATCTATCTATCTATCTATCTATCTACCAATCTAACCGCCTACGACTTTTCGCTGTCCTGGCCGTATCGATACCAAACTTGGTATGGCATTACCTGACTGTATGAAGAACGCATTTGACTAATAATAACAAGAAATAACGACATGTATTTCAAGAATAATATGATTTACATTTCATGGTCCTGCAGCTTTGCAGCTTTTCATGGTCCTGCAGCATGGCGAACACAAGCGACATACCTTGACGTGAAAATCATCACATGCGTGTCATGTAAGAACATGACTCCATGCCACGCTCATGTCATGCTCGCTGCCGTTTCGCTAACGTCACATATACCGGATTCGGTGTTACAGTTCGTGAAGAGATGACGAAGGCATGTGACTGGTGCAAACATGATAATCATGAGATGCGTGTGATATAACAAGATGACCACATGCCACGCTCATGATGCCCTGGTGGCTATTTCGCCAGCTTCGCTTATACCAATTTTGGTATTACGGGACGTGAATGGATGACAAAGGGGACAGGCGGGGACAGGCGGGCGTGGTGTGAAGCGGAGCGCTCACCAGTGCCGTGATGTGTTGTGTTTCGCGCATGAGCCAAAGAATTACCTGCCTTCGTATGTGCGTATAGTCGTCATGTGAGTGCTCCAAGACTTACTTCGGATGCCGGTGCTTTCAAGTATTTAGATGAAGCTTGCACACCACACCAGTTCAAGCGTGGCGCGAAAGCTTGATAGACAAGTGGAGAAGAAACATAACAGCAAACTTCCGATGCGCTGCATTCACCATACTCCTGAGCGGCTTCCTCTACGCAGAATCTTCGCTACCCTAGCCAAAATATACGGCGGAGCACACATTCGTTATTTGATCTTCTGTATCTACGAGAAGGTAAGTTCTCATGTTTTTATTGTTTTTTATTTATTTCTCCTAATGCTCAAGTCAGATTTGATAGATTTGTGGGGTTTAACGTCTCAAAACGACCATATGATTATGAGAGACGCTCATATAACTATGAGAGACGATCATATAACGAATGTGCGCTCCGCCGTATATTTCGGCTAGGGTAGCGAAGATACTGCGGAGAGGAAGCCGCTCAGGAGTATGGTGAATGCAGCGCATTGAAAGTTTGCTGTTATGTTTCTTCTCCACTTGTCTGTCAAGCTTTCGCGCCACGCTAGAACTGGTGTGGTGTGCAAGCTTCATCTAAATACTTGAAAGCACTGGCATCCGATGTAAGTCTTGGAGCACTCACATGACGACTATACGCACATCCGAAGGCAGGTAATTCTCTGGCTCATGCGCGAAACACAACAGATCACGGCACTGGTGAGCGCTCCGCTTCACACCACGCCCGCCTGTCCCGGTGCCACAGTAGCCGTTAGCGAACCGTTCCAAGAAAGCTCCGTAGTGAAGGCACACCATCACTGTTAAAATAACGTGGCGGCTGCAGCCTAATTGATCGAGAAACGCCGTCAAAGCGAGACAGGTTCCGCCATGTACGCGATGTTGGCGCAGAAACTTCACTCGAGGAACGATTCGAGGTAGCTCAATCGCTTCCTTGACAATCTCTAGAAAGCGCTCAAGATTTTCTCAAGTGAAGGAAGCGTTTCAAGTGAAAGGCGGCTTGTGAATGGAAAACGCCACTTAGGGACGTTTCGAGTGAAGGGTCGAGTGAAGGAGCGTTGGTGAATACGGGGATATGCGTCCCAGGAAGGGGGCAATGCCGCAATATATTGGCCACTTCAAATTGAGCGCCCTTCAACATACCGCACAGAGATCGAGGTAGCACGAGTACCTGGCCAGACCATGCCCGCACGCGCCACGCGCTCGGACTTCTGGATAAAAAAAAATTAACAGACGCCACGTACAGTGGGAATCGATGATAAGCGAAGCACGAATAAGAAATGTTGACATGCACTTCAATAACAGCACAACTTTGCGAGGTGGAGATAAATGCTGTACATGACTTCCGTGTCATGATTATCATGTTTTAATGTGTCGCTCACCTCTGTCATCTATTCACCTCACGTGATGCCAACTTCAGTATATGTGGAGGTAGTGAAGTGGCCGCGAGTACGGTACGAGTGCGGTATATTGTTATCTTCTTACATGACACGTGTCGCATGATTATCATGTTTCCACCAGTCATATACCTTCATCATTCATTCACATCACGTAACACCGAATTTAGTATATGCGGAGCTTGAAAAATGGCCGCGAGTGCATCATGAAGGGCCCAATATACTCCACTGTAGCGTTGACGCGCGCGCACGCTGGGCACAGCGACGCTACGTTAGCAAAATGCGAGCACTCTATAGTCTAGCCCCGGGCGCGACCAGCGTCCGTCGGCGCGCACCGACGGCAACCGGCGCGAAATGTAACATGATGGATTTTGGCCTATGCGCGTTACCCAGACAACACTGCATCTCCCTCTTTTCATGACGGAGGGATGCCGGACGCACCGATACGCGCATGCGTGAAAGCAACGCAGCGCGACGCGTGCCTGCGAGTATGTTGCAGGACCGCCGCCTGGCGTGGCAACGCCAGCATAACACGAGAAAAGGAACGCCAGCGAGAACATGCACCGCGTTACGCGGAAATGTATTGGCGCCTTGGCTGTGGCATGTAGTCATGTTCTCACATGTCACTCATCTCATGATTATCATGCGTGCACCAGTCACATACCTTTGTGACTTGCTTCCCGTAATATCACATACCTTTGTACGCTTGCTTCACGTAATATCAGATTTGGCATAGGTGAAGCTAGCGATACGGCCGCGAGTGCATCATCAATGTGGCATGTGGTCATGTTGTTACATGACACGCCTATCGTGATTATCATGTTTGGATGTGTCATTTACCGATGTCGTCCGTTCGCGTCTCATAATACCGAGATTGGTATATGTGAAGCTAGCTAAATGCCCGTGAGCGCATCATGAGTGTAGCATGTTGTCATGTTTTCACATGAGACGCATCTAATAGTTATCATGTTTTCACCCATCACAATACTTTGTCATCCATTCACGTCCCGTAATACCAAATTGGTATAAGCGAAGCTGGCGAAATAGCCGCGAGCGCATCATGAGCGTGACATGTGGTTATCTTGTTACATGACACGCATCTCATGATTATTATGTTTGCACCAGTCACATGCCTTCGTCATCTCTTCACGTACTGTAATACCGAATTTGGTATATGTGACGTTTGCGAAACGGCAGCGAGCGTGACATGAGCGTGGCATGGGGTCATGTTATTTCATGACACGCATGTGATGATTTTCACGTCAAGGTATGCCGCTTGTGTTCGCCATGCTGCAGGACCATGAAAAGCTGCAAAGCTGCAGGACCATGAAATGTAAATCATATTATTCATGACATACATGTCGTGATTTTCACGTTATTATTAGTCAAATGTGTTCTTCATACAGTCAGGTAATGCCATACCAAGTTTCGTATCGATACCATTATCGAAACGGCCAGGAGAGCGAAAAGTCGTAGGCGGCTAGATAGATAGATAGATAGATAGATAGATAGATAGATAGATAGATAGATAGATAGATAGATAGATAGATAGATAGATAGATAGATAGATAGATAGATAGATAGATAGATAGATAGATAGATAGATAGATAGATAGATAGATAGATAGATAGATAGATTCAAAGTTGCCGAAGTTCGTTTAGAAATGCTTCCCATTTAAAAACGAAGAAGGGCTGTAGGATTTCTGGGTGGTTCGAAGCACTGGTAGTTTTTTCACAGTTGCTTTAACTTGTGGGCACAAAATTTGCCTAAATAAAGAATTTTGTTTTATTGTAAAACACACACACACACATATTTATATATACATATTATATATATATATATATATATATATATATTGAGATCTAACAGACCGTAATGCCAAGGAATGTACAGGGGAAGTTATTAGAACCAATGGAATGTAAATAAGAAGAAAGAAAAGTGGTGAAAAAATAACCAGCCGTGAGCAGGAATTTTTTCATCCACTTTTCTTCACGAAGCAGTTACAGGAAGTACTGAAAGAAAACAAAGAACTTCGTGCCCAAAATATGAAACTGACAAACAAACTAGAAGAGCTGGAACAATATCAGCGTTCCAACAATGTTGAGATTAAGGGCATTCCGCTTGAAGGTGAACCAGTCGCTATAATCAAACAAATTGATTTTGTCATACAGGAGGAAGTAACGGAAGCTGATATTGATGTTTGTCACCGTGTGCCTACTGCTCGGCACGACGAATCAAACATAAGGGTTCGGTTCATTCGTAGAACAAAGAGAAATGCTTTCCTCAGCAAAACGAAGAAATCAAAATTAGATGCAAAGCAACTTGGATTCTAATCCCCTACCAGAGTTTATGTGAATGAACATTTACTTCGCTATGGGAAGCAACACGTTCAGTATCAAATACCCACAATGTTAAATCGTTTACACGGTCTTATATATTTCAATTCCGTATCTTCGAACACCATCATCAAGTCCATCCTAATGAACCACGATATTGATTATGCTTATTAAACTTTCTGTACTTGATTTAGTTACATCCTATCTATAAATTTGAGTTATGTGTTGTAGTTGTTTTTTATGCTCTATTTTATATTCTGTATTGAAGGTTCTTTTCAGATGACGCTCCTGTGATAAAGTGATTTTTTTAATGGTTTCCCTGAAATAGTGTGACAAGACCATGCTAAATTGTGTTGTGTTATGGTTTGTTTATTGTGTTATTTATTTATTTCTGTGTGTTACTTGTTGTGTTATGTATTTATTTATGAAAACAAATGCGACAGATTGAGCGGCCTGCGTGCCAAACTGTATTTAGGAGCAGAGACCCCATGTCAGGCTATAGAACCTTTAGCCTCTGCTCCTAATCCTTTAAGAATTTCAGGACATAATAAGCTTCAATTCAATTCAATTCAATTCACTAACTTCCCCTGTACATTCCTTGGCATTACTGTCTCTTAGATCTCATTATTATTGTGTTAAAACACGAAAAAACGAGCCCTTAGGTTTACACTTTCCCTTATATATATATATATATATATATATATATATATATATATATATATATATATATATATTGCCACTAGTACAAGTTCTGAAACAACTATTTCCACAGATGCTGGCATGCTTGTATGTGCCGCTGTTCAGAAGAGGACAAAGATGCGCGTGCAGAGAAAATCAATAGTCGTACTGCCGTTGTTCGAATCAGTTTGACGTCCTTGTGTGCCATTATCAGCAGGTTACAGTTACGTTGTAACGTGACACTGGTGGAGGCGCTGGGTAATAGTCTATGCACTGTTACCACGAGGAAGATCTCGGTTCCAACATTGACGCCTCAGTAGAAACAGCCAACCTTCGACGCAGTCGGCGGCCACTAGGCCTACCACCCCAGTTCAGCCCTCCTCCGGAACGCTCCAGAACCATGGCATATGCGACAACTGCAAGCCAGACTGAACAGACCGCGACTCCGCCAGCACTATGGCTACCAGCCTATCGAACGCCAAAGCCCTTCCATGGGGAGCCCTACGAAGACGTTGAAGACTGGCTGGACCATACGATCGAGTCGCCGTCGCCAACGAGTGGGACGAGCACTGGCAACTGCAGTATGTCTATTTCTACCTGGAGGATTCGGCGCGTATTTGGTTCGAGAATCACGGGGCCGCTCTGACAACCTGGCCGGTGTTTTGCACTCAGCTGCGGAACAGGTATGGTAGCGCTGACCGGAAAGAACAAGCCGAATGTCTCCTCAATTCTTGTAATCGACGACCCAATGAAAGCGTGTCCATGCTCGTTGAGGAGATGTCTCGTCTGTTCTGTCGCGCGGATTTTGCAATGACGGAAGACAAAAAGGTGCGCATTCTGATGCGGGGTGTCAAAGAGCAGCTGTTTGCAGGACTTGTACGAAACCCACCAGCTACCGTGGCAGAATTCCTCCGTGAAGCGACGACAATGGAGCGAATGCTGAGACAGCGGTCTTCGCAGTATGAGCGGTCCGACAACCTTGCATGTCTGTCAGCACCTTTGGTAACACCCGATGTCACGAGCGTGAGAGACCTTGCTGAGCTAGTCCGTAGCAATGTACGCGACGAGCTGCAAAAGCTTCAAGCAGTGCCTTCACAGCCTCATGTGGCTGCTCTGACAGACGTCGTCCGTGAAGAGGTGCGGCAGCTGGTACGACCATTAGCGCCACCTCCAATTGAAGCTCCTCTGCTAACGTATGCGGAAGCTGTACGTACTCCTGCACCGGCAGCCAGCTATTTCCTCCAACCGACTAGCCTGCAGACGCCACAGCAACTTCTCGGGCGGGCCACGCTATGAAAACCAACGGCTGACTTGCCAGCAGATGCCGCAGTACTTCTCGGGCCACCACACTATGAGAATCTGCGACCATATTTACGGAAATCTAGCGTGTGGCGCGCTTCCGACAATCGGCCACTATGCTACCACTGTGGTGAGCCAAGTCACTTGTACCGGGAGTGCTCGTACAGACAGACGGGCCTACCTGAATTTCGATCAGACGCTCGTCGGTCCAGGGACGGCGAACGACCCCGAGCCATCGCAGAATACTTGGCAAGTGTACCGTCTCCGAATCTTCAGCGACGCCAATCACGCTCTCCGTCTCCTCGACGCTCTACGTCCACGAATAAATACCCCGCTTTCGCCGATGTTTTTGCGGGACGATCCGGTAGGTCCCTAAGTCCACGCCGGAGAAACTACAATCAGCGGCCTCCGTGGGTGGGACCGCTGTTAAGCTATCGTCAAAACAGCCTCCTCCAACCCATCCACCGACCTTCGACGATTCCTTTCAGCCGACACCTCACATCGCTGACGAACCCGTTTCTGCTGGCATTGCCGTTACTGTCGACAACCATCCTGTTACTGCTCTGGTCGACACCGGCGCCGACTACTCAGTTATCAGCGCTGAACTTGTGGATGAACTCAGGAAAGTCACGACTCCTTGGGCATGGACCAAACCTTCGGACAGCCGGTGGTCATCTCTTGACACCAATCGGGAGATGCACTGCAAGGCTGCAAATCTGTGAGTCGACGTTCGTGGCTTCTTTTGTTGTGCTTCCCGAATGCTCCTGGAAAGTTATCCTTGGCATGGATTTACTTCGTGCGCATGGCGCTGTTATAAATCTTCGAGACTGCCTCGTAACGTTTGCTGACGGCTATGCCCGAAGCCTAGAGATACCAATCCGCAAAAGACTGCGCTTCGCATTGTCGACGACACCGTCACACTTCCGCCACGCACCAGTATGTTCGTTACAGTACCGGGCGACATAGACCATGACAGTAGTAGTATCGCTGAAGCCAAACTTTCGGTGCTCTTGTCTCAGCAAATCCGTGTTGCCCGAGGCATAATTCAATTTAAACGTGGGATGACTTAGTTGTTGGTCCGCATATTTAGTGGATCATACCAACGTTTCGCCAAGCGAACAACTATCGCTCATTTCAAAATCTATTGACGATGAAGCGTGTACGACGATAGCCCCAATTTCTGCAGCCGTTGAAAGTGACACTGCGGTAGCCAATGCAGTCGATGTCAATCCGAGGCTGTCATGTGCACAGAAAGAGCAAATCCGCTGTATCCCCCGCATGTTTAGCGACTGTTTCGCCTCTACATCCAAGATAAAACAAACGCGAACCCGTAAAGCACCGCATTGTCACTAACCATGCTGAGCGACCCATACGTCAACACGCCTACCGAGTATCGCAAAAGGAAAGAGAGGCTATACGTTCTCAAGTGAAGCAGATGCTCGAAGATGGCGTAATCCAACCCTCGAACAGTCCATGGTCGTCCCCCGTCGTACTGTTAAAAAAGAATGACGGCACTCTCCAATTTTGCGTCGATTACCGCAAACTCAACAAAGTCACAAAGAAAGACGTTTATCCGCTTTCGCGCATTGACGACTCACTAGACCGCCTCCGACGCGCCGGATACTTCTCCTCTATGGATTTACGCAGTGGCTACTGGCAGATCGATGTGTATGAACGCGACCGAGAGAAAACAGCATTCATAACGCCTGATGGTCTCTACGAATTCAAGGTGCTGCCCTTCCGTCTGTGTTCTGTCCCTGCGACATTCCAGAGGTTGATGGATACAGTGCTCTCCGGTCTCAAGTGGGAAGCATGCCTTGTTTACTTAGACGACGTCGTTGTCTTCTCACAAACGTTTGAGCAGAATTTGCAGCGACTTATATCTGTGTTTGCTGCAATTCGCACGGCAGGCCTATCACTGAAACCAGAAAAATGTCATTTTGGTTACAACAAATAAAGTTTTTCGGTCATCTTGTTAGCCCTGATGGTATTCGGCCGGACCCAGACAAACATTGGCTGTCGCAGATTTTCCACCACCTACCAACAAACGTGACGTGCGTCGATTTTTCGGCCTCTGCGCATACTACAGACGCTTTGTGCAAAATTTCGCAAACATTGCCGAACCCCTCACTCGTCTGACAAAAGACGACGTTCCCTTTGTGTGGAGCCTTGAGCAAACACGAGCTTTCTCTGAGCTCCAGCAGCGTCTCCACTCTGAGCCCATACTCGGACACTACGACGAATATGCCGACACTGAACTACACACAGACGCCAGTAACATCGGCCTGGTGCAGTCCTTGTCCAGTGGCAAGGCGTCATCGAACGCCCTATTGCTTATGCGAGTCGGATTTTATCATCTGCGGAGGCGAATTACACAACAACTGAAAAGGAGTGCATAGCTGTTGTCTGGGCAATAGCTAAATTCAGACCGTTCCTGTATGGTCGCCCGTTCAGAGTTGTTACCCATCATCATGCGCTCTGCTGGTTGGCGAACCTTAAAGACCCTTCCGGACGTCTGGCCAGGTGGAACTTACGCCTTCAGGAGTTCTGTTTGACAGTCGTGTTCAAGTCTGGCCAGAAGCATACTGACGCGGACTGCCTTTCGTGAGCTCCTCTTAAGACAGTGTCAGGTGATCACGATCTCGACGGCCGTTTTCTCTGCGCCGTTAGTGTATCCGACTTGGCCGAACAGCAGAAGAACGATTCCGAGCTTCGACAATTCATCGAATATCTGGAAAGCCGTACGCCGCATCCACAACCAGCATTCGCCCGCTTGTCATCATCGTTCTGCGTCCGCAGAAATATCCTCTATAAAAGAAACTTCGACCCTTACGCGACTGAGTACCTGCTCGTTGTCCCGCCAGCTTTACGAGCCGATTTCTTGTCCGCCTGTCACGATGAGCCTTCCTCAGGCCACTTGGGATACACAAGTACCTTGGCCTGGATTCGCCAACACTACTACTGGCCTAAGCTCAGTCGAGACGTGAAGCATTACGTGAAGACGTGTCACGAGTGCCAGCGCCGTAAAGCACCACATCAGCGCCCAGCCGGCTTTTGAAGCCCATCTCTCCTCCGACACAACCGTTTTAACAAATAGGCATGGATGTACTCGGATCTTTTCCCAAGTCTCGGGACGGCAACCGCTGGATTGTAGTCGCTACTGATGACATGACGCGCTACTGCGAAACGAAGGCATTACAACGTGGCACCGCCATTGAGACTGCCCACTTTTTTATGAAAAACATCGTCCTCCGACATGGAGCACCAGCAGTTGTCATAACTGATCGTGGCACAGCTTTTACCGCCCGGATGATACAAGACGTCATGGAGCTTAGCGGCACAGTACATCGAAAAACTACTGCATACCACCCACAAAGCAACGGCCTTACAGAGCGACTAAACAAGACAATCGCTGACATGCTATCCATGTACGTTGACCAAGACCACAAAAACTGGAATGACATCCTCCCTTACGTCATGTTCGCTTACAACACCGCTGTGCAAGAAACAACTGGATTCACACCGTTCCGGTTGCTTCATGGCAGGGAGGTCACTACAATGCTGGATGCCATGCTTCTACCAGACAGACACCAAATTAGTGTCAAGACGAACGAATATATCAGACTGGCAGACGCGGCTCGTAAGCTTGCAGTCGAACGAATCCATAAGCAACAATGCATCCACTCGCTACGGTACAACGCTCGTCGTCGCGATGTCTCTTACCAACCCGGAGAACGACTATAGTTGTGGACTCCCATTCGACAACGGGGCCGGTCGGAAAAGTTGTTACGCCGCTATTTTGGTCCCTATAGAGTTCTTCGTCGTCTCAGCGAAGTGAACTACAAGGTTCTTGACGAGGACATGGCTCGTCAATCCCGCCGTTCACAACAGCCAGATGTCGTCCATGTTTCGAGGATGAAACCATTTTACTAACGCTGACTATTCGTCACACTCCCTTGAGTAGACTTACAGTGATTGTGAACACCGCCTTGTCTACTGCTTATCGTGCGTGTTTTCATCTGGCAATAATGTTATGACATCGGGACGATGTCCTTTGGGAAGGGGGGTAATGCCACTAGTACAAGTTCTGAAACTGTTATTTCCACAGATGCTGGCATGCTTGTATGTGCCGCTGTTCAGAAGAGGACAAAGATGCGCGTGCAGAGAAAAACAATAGTCGTACTGCCGTTGTTCGAATCAGTTTTGACGTCCTTGTGTGCCATTATCAGCAGGTTACAGTTACGTTGTAACGTGACAATATATATATATATATATATATATATATATATATATATATATAAGGGAAAGAAGTGTGTATTTAAGGGCTCGTTTGGCCGTGTTTCGACACGGCAAAAGAGCCCTTATGTTAAGAGGTTAAGATGTTTATTGGCGGACACTTCACGATGATTCACGACAGCGACAGTCAATGCGGGGACCGACTCTCTGCACGAGCTGTTCTTCTTATGAAAAGGGAGACCCACTAGAAGGCGCTGGAGAGGACGACCCACTTTTCAAAGGCTTTACCACAACTACCTCGGGTACGAAAAGGGAGCCGCCTGGCGACCTAACAGCTGGTTACAATGAGCGGGTCATGGTAGGCCTCGAGGCGCTCCACGTTAGCAATGTCACGTCCTTGACGGCGCATGTCCGAAGATGGTACGATGGGTTCAATCAAGTAGTTGACTGGGGAAGTGCGTTTGACGACACGGTAGGGGCCTTCGTATTTGGGTTTTGAAGATAGGCCAGTTGCAGTGGTAGGGATCGAGAGCCAGACGAGCGCTCCAGGGAGGAACGTGGACGCAGTAGTGCTGGCGTCAGCGCGAATGCTTTTTTCCCACTCTTGAGCATGCGCAGTGAAGGTCTTTGCAAGCTCTCGACACTCTTCAGCAAGCTTGTCTGTGGAAGAAATAGGTGCCCACTCAGACGGATCTGGCCTGTACGGAAGTATCGTGTCGATTGTGTGTGACGGGTGCCTTCCATATAAAAAAAAGAAAGGTGAAATCCAGTAGTGCTCTGAGGGGCGGTATTATATGCACAGGTGACGAAGGGCAGAATGAAATATCAATTTGTGTGATCGGCGGCGACGTACTTGGAGAGCATGTCGCCGAGCGTATGGTTGAAGCGTTCGGTGAGGCCATTTGTCTGCGGGTGGTAAGCAGCAGTTTTGTGGTGAACAACGCTGCACTCTTTGAGAATGGCTTCAACGACTTCAGACAGGAAGACACGGCCTCGGTCACTGAGAAGTTCCTGGGTTGGACCGTGTCGCAGAATGAATCGTTGGAGCAGAAAGGAGGCCACTTCGCTCGCTGTAGCCGCGGGAAGAGCGGCTGTTTCGGCGTATCCCGTGAGGTGGTTCACAGCGACAATGACCCAGCGGTTGCCAGCCGACGTTACTGGAAGTGGCCCATACAAATCGATGCCAACGCGCCCAAAGGGCCTGGCAGGGCAAAGTAGAGGTTGCAGACCTACCGGCGACAGATGCGTTGAAGCTTTGCGGCGCTGACAATCTATGCAGGAGCGAACAAACTTCTGCACGTAGCGGTACATGCCGTGCCAAAAGTACCGTTGGCGAATACGGTGGTAAGTCTTCGAAACCCCGGAGTGCGCACATTGCGGATCAGAATGAAAGAATTCGCATATGTCAGAGCGCAAGCTGCGAGGTATGACTAGTAGCCACTGGCGGCCGTCACCGTTGTAATTGCGCCTGTGTAGGAGGTCGTCGCGAAGGGCGAAATGGTGGGCTTGACGACGCAACGCGCGAGTGAATGGAGTGAATGGGTCAGTCAGCAAGTCTATCAGTGAGGCAATTCATTGATCCTTGCGCTGTTCAGTTGCAATAGCATGAATGCTCATGGAAGAAATGACAAGGTGAGACGCTGAGTTGTTGGCATTGTCGTCAGGCAAGGGAGAGCGCGACAGGGCGTCGGCGTCAGCATGTTGCCTTCCATTGCGGTACAGCACGCGGATGTCATAGTCTTGCAGGCGAAGTGCCCACCGAGCGAGACGGCCTGAGGGATCTTTCAATGACGAAAACCAGCATAGTGCGTGATGGTCGGTGACGACATCAAATGGGCGACCATACAAATAAAGTCGGAACTTTGCAAGGGCCCAGGCGATTGCCAAACATTCTTTCTCGGTGACTGTGTAATTGGTGTCGGCTTTAGTAAGCATACGGCTTGCATACGCCACGACATATTCCGGGAACCCTGGTTTCCGCTGCGCAAGGACAGTGCCGAGGCCGACACCACTGGTATTCGTGTGTACCTCTGTAGGGGCCGTAGGGTCGTACTGATGGAGTATGGGAGGCGACGTCAACAAACGACGAAGTGCTGTGAAAGCGTCGTTGCACTGTGATGGCCTCGAATGGAGAGGCCCGTTACTTCCGAGAAGCTTCGTCAGCGGCGATATGATAGTCGCGGAGTTTCGAATGAAGCGCCCAAAGTAGGAACACAATCCTACAAAACTTCGCAGTTCCTTGACGGATGTCGGCTTCGGGAACTCGGTCACGGCAAGAAGCTTGGCTGGATCAGGGAGTATTCCGTCCTTGGAGACGACGTAGCCGAGTATTGTCAGCTGCCGAGCTGCAAATCGGCACTTCTTTAGGTTCAGTTGCAGACTTGCGTCGCTCAGACGCGTTAAAACATGCCGAAAGCGTTGAAGATGCGTCGATAAGTCCGGAGTGAAAACGACGACGTCATCGAGGTAGCACAGCACATGTGCATTTCAGGTTCGCGCAAACAGTATCCATCATGCGCTCAAAGGTGGCGGGCGCATTGCACAGCCCAAACGGCAAGACGTTGAATTCATACAAGCCGTCGGGGTGAGAAAAGCGGTCTTCGGTCGAACGTCCTCAGCCATAGGTACTTGCCAGTACCCTGAGCTAAATCGAGGGATGAAAAGAATTCTGCTCTTTCCAGGCTGTCAATCGCGTCATCTACCCGCGGTAGTGGGTACACGTCCTTACGAGTGATCTTGTTGAGCCGTTGGTAGTCCACACAGAACCACACAGAACCGTCCTTCTTCGTGACGAGAACGACAGGAGATGCCCAGGGGCTGCTAGAGGGCGAATAACATCGCGGCGACGCATGTCGTTGACTTGCTCGTTGATTACACGGCGTTTCTGTGGGAGATACGCGATATGGACGTTGCCGCAGCGGTGGCTCTGCGCCTGTGTCGATACGATGCGTAACGGTGGATGTGCGGCCTTGAGAAGGTTGAGCGACATCGAAAGAAGAGCGGAATTCTTCCAACAGGCCCAAAAGCTGGGAACGCTGGCCCGGCGTAAGGTTGTCGGGTATTGTTATGCCTGCGAGTCCGAAGCGAACGTCCATGCCTCGGAAAAAGGCAATCTGTGTCAAGGCGAGCACGTGAGCCCGCCTGACGCGATGAACAACTCAACGGCGTCAACACGCGACACGACGGCGCCTTTCTGGCGCGCACGTGCAGTGAGTCACCTCAGCCCGCGAGCCTTCGAGTAAACAACCGGCGTCTTCCTGTCTGGGGGTCTGATGCAATGCCTGGCGACGTCAGTCGTCCTTGGGTGCAGCCACCTGCAGCGCAGCTTCTCCCGATTCGATGAGAAAGAATGACGCGGCCAGGCGGTGTCCCCATTGGAGGGGTCTGACTTCATGACCAGCGGCGCTTCTGGTTGGACATTTGGGTTGGACCCGGAACATATAAAAGAAGCCCTGCGGCGCGTCGAGGGAAGACCCATTTGAGAGCAGACCTATGTGTTAGAGAGGAGAGCTCGGCTCTGAGTCTCTGTCGGCCCCAGTGCCGAATTCGTAACGCTTCTGTATATATGCTGTACATAAACCTTGTTTAACTCACCGTCGTCTCGACCGCTTGTTATCAGCTCTGCGCAGAAGCAGTCGCGAGCTGAGAAACCTACGCTACCAAACAGCTGGTGACCTTCCCGGTGGAGTTCGAAGCAGTGGCGCCTTCGGGACCGTGGTGGCGTCGCCGTCTTTCGAAACAGTGGTTGCAGCGGTGAGATTCGTGGCACCCTCCGTAACGTCGTCGGAGGCGCGCTTCGTAACAGTGGTTGGCTGCTGTGGGATCGGCCGGCGTCAGCGACATCGATGCGGTGAGTGCCTAAAGTTTTCCCCTCAGTTCACCAGACTACTCTAGCTCAGGTTGTAGTAGTTTAGAGAACGGCTGTGTGAATATTGAAGTGAGCTTTGATCGTTTCAAGCAAAGTCGAAGTGCTTTGAAACCAAGTTAATGCGGAGGGGGTAAACACGGGAGTGTGAAAATTGCTTGCGCGTCTTGCTAGTTGACTTATAGTGGGTACGGCAAGTCCATTGTTACAGGGGTAAACAGCAAGAGGCTAGTGTGAACGATGGAGAACATTAAGTGAAGGAAATCATCGGAATTTATGAGGAACTCGGCATTACTTTGGGCCATGCGAAACGAAAGCAAGCGATCCTTGAGATCATGAAGGATGAGGGAGTGTCGGCTGAGGAAGTCGATGAGGCCTGGGTGGATATCAAGACACGCCGCGAGGAGGCTGAAAGGCTAGAAGCTCGCGAACGTGAAGAAACTGAAAGGCGAGAAGCTCGCGAACGTGAAGAAGCTGAAAGGCGAGAAGTTCATGAAGAAGTTGAAAGGCGAGAAGCTCGCGAACATGAAGAAGCGGAAAGGCGAGAAGCTCGTGAAGAAGCTGAAAGGCGAGAACGCCGCGAGGAAGCCGAGAGACAGGAGCGCCTCGAGTTGAAACGAATAGAATTGGCAATACTACAGTGTTCGCAGGCACCTAGTGGTGCTTCTCCAACAGTTCAGGTCAGCGGTTATAGAATTCGGGACCAACCACCACCGTTCGTAGTAGGCGAGGACATGGCGAAGTATCTCGTCAAGTTTGAACACGGCTGTGAGCGAAACGCTTTGGAGCGGTCTCTTTGGGTGCAGAACCTGTTAGCTCTTCTTCCTGGCGAAGTGTCCGACGCGATAACTTGCTTGTCGAGGGAAGCGTTCGAGAGCTATGACGAGGTCAAGAAAGTGCTCTTGAGACGTTATAAGTTGTCACCCGAGGCTTTCAGGCAAAGGTTCCGGTATGCTAAAAAGGGGAATGAGTCACACGTTGACTTCGCGTTTCGTCTTAAAGCCGATTTAATAGAATGGCTCAAGGGCGAAGGTGTTTATGACGACCGCGATAAAGTGGTGGAATGCGGTGCATTGGAGCAATTCTACCGCTGCATCGAGGAGGATGTCAAAACTGGCTGCAGGACAAACTTCGTGAAGTATAGCTAAGCAAGGCAGCAGAGTTAGCTGAGGATTATTATACTCGCCGAAAGTTGCATAGCAGGGCAGTGCGCGTTGAAAAGGATGAAAGGAAAGAGGGCTTTTCAAGAAAACTGATCAACGGAAACCCGCTCCGCACCGTAATTTGAAGAAGGACCCGTCTCTTATGAAGGACACTGTAGGGTAAGGGCAAACTGAAGCGGAGAAATCGAGTGAAGTTTCTAAACAACGCACTGATACCACACGGGCGTTTGAATTACGGAAGCCGCTAATCTGCTACAACTGCAAAAGGAAGGGCACATCGCGATAAACTGTAAGCAAAAGTTTGCTTTTGCAACAATCCGAGAATCGGAAAAGAACATGCGGTGTTGGAGCCATATATCCAACAAATTAGTGTGAATGGGCAAACGTGTCGAGCACTTCGCAACTCAGCGGCAACCATGGATGCTGTCTATCCTTCATTGGTGCCTCCGGATGACTTTACAGGAGAATGCGCGTGGATCAAGCAAGCCGCCGAGGAGCAGAGTGCTTGCTTACCAATCGCCAAGCTTGTCATTGAAGGCCCGTTCGGTAAGCTTCGCACCGAAGTGGCTGTGTCTGCCGCGCTTCCCGATCGTTTTCCTTATCTTTTCTCCAACAACTCAGAGCAGCTTCTCAAAGAGCAGGGTAAATCGTTCTTCCCCAACTTAGCGTACATGGCCCTCACGCGATCGCAAGCGCGGAAGCTTTCGCAGGAGCTTGATCTTGTTCAATGCGGTGAACTCTCAAGTGACCTTGTCGGCCGGTCGACGGAACCTCAGAGAGGAAATTTTCCGCGTGAGTCATATGAGCAGTCTCGCGAGCGGCCCGCCGCCGAAGCGACCGGCGCAGTTTCCGTAGCAAGGGGAGACGACATGGCGCCATTGAATCAGAGCGAGAGGGCTGCAACGCTCTCGCCTGTAGCGGAAAGTTGGAGTGAGCTGTCGAGGGTTGATCGAGAAACGCTCATTCGAGAGCAGCGTGAGGACCTCTCGATTAAAGCGCTAATGAAAAGCATAAACTTTGGAAAAAAGAAAAAGAATGTTTCTTTTTTTGAGGAAAGCAGGGCTTTTGTATCGGAGCTACACAAATGCGCAAGGTCGCAAGTATGAGCAGCTCTTAGTGGCACAAAAGTATCGTCACCACTATTGGAACTGGCGCATGAAACGCATGGGCAGGGCATCTCGGCATAAAAAAAACCACGGCTAGAGTTTTCCTTGAGTTTTAATGGCCGAAATGCTGGAAGGATATCGAAGACTTCGTACGCTAATGCGACACTTGTCAGAGAGCGGGGAAATCCGCGGACAAGTGGAAGGCACCCATGAAGCTTGTGCCAATCATCACAGAACCTTTTCGGCGCCTAGTAATTGATATAGTCGGGCCATTGCCAGAGTCAAGGCAAGGTTGTCGGTACATCCTGACGGCTCTCTGTGTAGCCACAAAATTTCCGGAAGCGATACCACTTAAGGAGCTCAATTCTCCTCATGTCGTGGATGCACTGCTATCTATATTTTCACGCGTCGGCTTTCCTTCAGAAATCCAATGCGACAATGGTAGTGTCTTCACCAGCTGCCTTACCTCTACCTTTATGGATAAATATGGAATAAAAGTAGTGCACAGCTCGATCCATCACCCGCAATCTAATCCGGTAGAGCGTATGCATTCCGTTCTGAAACGGATACTGAGAGCTCTCTGCTACGAGCACAAATGCGACTGGGAAGCGTGTATTCCTCCCGCTATGTCGCTTTGAGATGAGCTCCTCATGAGAGCACTGGTTTTAGGCCTGCAGAGCTTGTGTATGGCAGGAGTTTGAGAACACTATTGCGAATGCTACGCGAGTCCTGGGAGGGAATCAATGAGGACCCTAATGTATTTTCGTATGTTTTAGACCTTCTTCAGAGGTTTGGAAAACGAAAGCGCTAGTGGAAAGTCACATGAAAGCTGCACAAGTGTTGTCGAAGGAGTACTACGACAAATCGGCGAAGAAGCGCGCTTTTGAAGCTGAAAGTCAGGTAGTGCTGCTGTGACCGTTCAAAAAGAACAAGCTTGAGATTCATGGGGAAGGGCCCGCCAAAGTATTATCGAAGCTTTCCGATACGAATTATGAAGTGAAATTAGGAAGGCGGCCGAACACAATTTACCACATTAACTTGAGGAAACCATACGTTCAACGTCAAGAAGTCGTAAATTACTTTTAATGCTTCAGAGGAAGAGGGAGCAGAAATTTGGGGTTCTAGTGATGTAATCGAAAGGGGATCGGAGGTAATCTTGGAGCAGTTGAACCTGGAGCCTAGGTCATGTGAAGTCCAGAAGGAGGACCTGAAAGGATTGTTTCCGAGTTTGGATACGTGTTTCGGACCGTCCCGGAGACACGACGGTGATCGAACACGATATCGAGCTAACCGGTGAGGTGTCAATCCGTAGCAAGCCGTATCGTTGTTCCACTGTGCAACGTCGCAAGCATGAGCAGCTCTTGGTACCGCATAGGTATCGTCGCCTAAAAGTGTCCGGTTACTGAGATGGAGCATGATGCTCCAACAGCACATCTTCGACGTTCGCTAAAAAAAAGCAAACCTAAACGCTAATGCAGACGCATTGAGCCATGCGTTTAGTTAGTACTTTCTCCACCTTTCGGTTTCTCGCTGGAGATTCGGGGCAAAATTTTGACCTCACCACGACCTTAGCTGAGCGCTCTCGTCCAGAGTGAGCTCAGGAGTCAACTTTATGTTGTAGTCTAATTTGTTACGTTGTCGTACATGTAAAAAAAATTGAGCTCTCATTACGAGTCTTGTGCCCACATGTGCTCTTGATGTATAGGAACCGAAATTCCGATAGACACGTACCAGGTATGTGTGTACTATACTTCGTCTGGTGTTCTGTCGGGTGACCGAGGGCACTTGCTTGTGTCGTGGTTTGTCTGTTGTTCGACCGTTCTTGACAAGTGTGCAGAACCATGACAAGTGCTGGAAACCAAAGGATCGTCAGAAAAGACGAGCGAAGCGGGTCGACAAGTTATGGCGACAAACCAGTGGAGCTGGATACGTCTTCAAGAATGGGATGTGTTCCCGGAACAGAGTCTGGAGCTGCATTCTCCCCATGGCCTGGACGCGAACCTGGAGGGACCTGGCGAACGAGCGCGCCTAACATCCGAGGCCACGTGGAAGCAGCTCGCCTTTCCGGCGCATTGTCTGGCAGCGGGGGTGCTGTTATGCCTGCGAGTCCGCAGCGAAAGTCCATGCCTCGGAAAAAAGGAAATCTGTGTCAAGGCCAGCACGCGAGCCCGCTGACGCGATGAACAACCAACGGCGTCAACCACGCGACGCGACGGCGCCTTTATGGCGCGCACGTGCAGTGAGTCACTCAGCCCGGCGAGCCCGTCGAGTAAACAACGGCCGTTTCCTGTCTAGGGGTCTGACGCAATGCCTGGCGACGTCCACTCGTCCTTGGGTGCAGCCACCTGCAGCGCAGCCTCTCCAGATTCGATGGAGAAAGAATGGACGCGGCCAGGCGGCGACCCCCATTGGAGGAGCTGACCTCATGACCAGCGGCGCTTCTGGTTGGACATTGGGTGGACCCGGTGCATAATAAAGAAGCCCTGCGGCGACGCGCCGAGGGCAGACCCATATGTGAGCAGACCTATGTGTTAGAGAGGAGAGCTCGGCTCTTTGAGTCTCTGTCGGCCCCAGTGCCGAATTGTAACGCTCTGTATATATGCTGTACATAAACCTTGTTTAACTCACCGTCGTCTCGTCCGCTCGTCTATCAGCTCTGCGCAGAACCAGTCGCGAGCTGAAAACCTACGCTACCAAACGGCTGGTGACCTTCCCGTGGAGTTCGAAGCAGTGGCGCCTTCGGGACCGTGTTGGCGTCGCCGTCTTTCGAAACGGTGGTTGCAGCGGTGAGATTTCGAGGCGCCCTTCGTGACGTCGTCGGAGGTGCGCGTCGCAACAGTATGGAGGCACCGAATACATCATCGGATGATGAAGCGGATGTCGAAACAGCACTAAGCGTACAGGAACTCGAGCAGTGAATGTCATCTGGTTGAGCCATAACTTGCGCGTCTTCGATGGGTTCCACGCTGCCGAGACATTCCCTCGCACCAGCGTAACGCTGTATGAGATGAGTTCACAACAAAATAGTGGTGCTGCCGTGAGTGAGTTGCACGGTTGCAAAAGGAACGAGCAAGCCTTTTCTTATGAAACCACGATGAAATGGCGAGAGGAGTGCAGCGGTGTCAGAAAGGCTTGCGCAGTAGAGCGACACTGCTACGGCGAGTTTGCAGGCACCTGAGTGTCTCTCTGACGAGTAACTTGCTTGCAGCAGATGGACTGTCAGCCAGCGTCAAAGAAGAGAATTGCGTGAGTTCTATTTCTGCTGGTGCGCAATGAATGACGGCGTCGTGGCGGGAGAAAATCCCATCCTAGTATAACGTCGTGAAAGCATGAAGAAATTATGATCAATTTTACCGCATACATCACGTCCTGAATCATAAGGCGGGCTGTGCACATCACTGTAGGGTGAATAACTTAGGGCGCTGGCTGTACGGAGGGAGAGCCCGCAAAGCGGCGTGTCACTTTGCGCAGTAATCGGCTACGTTTTGCGTCCATCACGGATACGGCGGCTCCAGTATCTACAAGGGCAGATGCACGAACGCCATCCACAAGCACGTCTATCACGTTCGACGGGCTTTCCTGAGGGCTTCCGCAGTTCGACAGCGTCGCATCCCTTGCCTCGTGGACTGCGACGACTAGTTTTCCAGGTCGCCCTCGAGTGGACGTGGCCGCTTCGGCTACAGTGAGCGACGTCGTGGAGATGGTGAACGGCGGGTAGATGGAACGGGGCGGGACGATGGTGACATAGGCGGCGGTTGGTCATAAAAGCGGCTTGATTGGCTGGGAAAGTTGGAGGCGACCTGTGGTTGCTGCACACGATTGCAATAGCGTGCTACATGACCGACGCAACCACAAGCAAAGCAGATGGGGCGATTGTCAGCAGTGCGCTAACGGCTCGCTGGTCCCATCCTTGTCGCAGAACGCGATGGGCGAGCCGGCTGCTGATATGAGTGCATAGTAGGCGGCACTGGGGCACGTCGGTGACGCCAGCGTATGTTGGCGAGACAGTTCTCCGAAGGTCTGGGGCCTCGCGACGGTGTCGGTGTAACTTAGGGGAACAGCTACAGAAATCGGTGGGGGCGGCCTGGAGACATTTTGGGCGTAGCTGAGTGGCGCAGATGCAGGAGGCAGCTGGTGGTATTCAGGGACGACCTCCGCGATTTCCTGCTGAATGGCTCGGCGTAGCGCAGGTAGAAGTGTACTTGATGGCTGTTGAGCATGTTGGGGGGAAGCAAAAGCCAGTAAAGAAACCTGGCGGGCAACTTCCTCACGCACGAACGACTTGATTTCAGCGAGCAAGGTTGCGTGGTCAGAAACTGCTGACAAGGCTAAGAAATCAGCATCACGTGGTGGCGGTCGACGGGTCATCAAGCGCTGCCGCCGCAGTTCGTCATAACTTGGCATAACGTAATGATTCTGCCACAGTGCGGGGGTTCTTTGCCAGAAGCATGGTGAAGGCATCGTCGGCGATGCCTTTTAGAACATGCGTAATTTTGTCAGCTTCTGACATGTTCAGGTCGACTTTCTTGCACAAGTCAAGGATCGTCCTCGATATAACTTTGAAGGACTCGCCGGTCTGCTGGGCTCGTTCACGCAAACGCTGTTCAGCTTGCAGCTTACGAACGGCCGGACGGCCGAACACGTCGACCACTGCGGTTTAAAAGCGGACCAAGTCAGGAAATCAGATGCGTGTTGTTTTACCACATGCCGGCCACACCCTCGTGTAGAAAAACAGGTTGCCGAGTTTACCTGCCTCGTCCCAATGATTGGGGACACTGACGCGTTCGTACATGGCCAGCCAGTCCTCGACGTCGGTGCCATCCGCGCCGCTGAAGACAGGAGGGTCGCGGATGCAGGGGACACCGTGACATGGCGTCAGCGTAGGAGGAAGCGTTTGCTGGGCAGCGTCTTGGTGCATGGTTGCAGGCACGGTACGGGATCGAGCTGCCAAGGGCATCGAATTCAGACCCGAAGGTGTTTGAAGGGCACAGCAATCTCCACCGAATTTTTAAGAGGTTTTTGGCGGACACTTCGCGATGATTCACGATAGCGACAGTCAATGCGGGGACCGAATGCTCTGCACGAGCTGTTCTTCTTATATGAAAAGGGAGACCCACGAGAAGGCGCTGGAGAGGAAGCCCGACAGTTCGAAGGCTTTACCACATTATATAGATATATATATATATTATATATATTAATATATATATATATATATATATATATAAGAGAAAGAAGTGTGTATTTAAGGGCTCGTTTTGCCGTGTTTTGACACAAAACTAATACGATCTAACCGACAATAAGGAATGTATTAGGCAAGTTATTAGAACCAATGTAGTGTAAATAAGAAGAAAGAAATGTGGGTGAAAAATTAACTTGCGTTGAGCAGGAATCAAACCTGCGCCCTTCGAATAACGCCTTCGGTGCTCTAACCACTGGGCTATCACCATGGCTACCGTTCCAGCCACTTTATTGGGTTTCTATGTATATTTAAACGTGGGAGTGTCAGTCATCGCCATCTGTAGCCATAGCGGCGAGTGTGGAACACTCTTTTATGAGCCTGTGTGGCGTCACGTTGCACGTTAACTTATTACGAGCTGACAGTCGACCAATAGTCCCTCGTAAGCAACCTAACGGCACCAAGTCTGCCAGTACGAAACCCTCGTTAATGAATAGAAGAAGGAAGTGTAAACAAGGGCTCGTTTTCCCGTGTACTGACACTATAATAACAGGATCTAAGAGACAATAATGCAAAGCAATGTGTAGGAGAAGGTATTATAACCAATTTTATGTAAATAGGAAGAAAAAATGTGGGTGAAAAAATAACTATATATATATATATATATATATATATATATATGCAACGCTACGGCCACTCAACCACCATGCCTGCATTATATATTTCTTTATTTATTTATTTCGACATACTGCCAATCCCATCAGGGATTTTAGCAGGAAGGGCGTGAACATAAAAATTCGAATAGGTACACAATAAAGACATACATCGCGATAAAGTACAGAATGAAACTAACAGAATCGGATCATTTAACAATTTCAGATCAAAGAACGCATAAAACATTAGTGTAAAGAGAAGTTGTCAAAAGAAAATAAATGCAGCGACTTGGTGACACATTGGTTGACATATTGGCATATGCATCAAGAAACACAACAAGAAATCACAGCAATAAGAAACTACCCTACAATATGGCAAGTATTTCAAGGGAGGGCAAATTTATACGCACTGAAAAACAGAACATGTTCAAGAATCAACAGGGCGATTCTCTGTCACCTGGATGCAGTACTAAAAATTGATTAAATAAAAAAAATGATGACATGAGATACTTCGCTCGTACTGTTCACACGAACACCCATATTAAAATCAACCAGGTGATTCCGTTTGCATAATACAAAGTTCATTTTCGACAAGGGTTAGAAATTTTGCTAATTCGGTAGTGCTGGAGATACTCGGATCCAGTTTATTCCATTCATTAGTGGCTAACGGAAAGAATGAGTACCTAAAGCAGTTTGTGTTGAAGGAGTATTCGTTAAGTCTCATTGGGTGTTTTTGGCGTGTTTTTCTAGTTTGATCAAACGTAAGATAGGCGGATACATCAATGTTTAAATGACCATGTATTAATTCATGTATGAATTTTGCACGTGCTAACCTTGTTCTATTCATTAGAGTAAGTAATCCAGCTTTTTTCATTAGTTCAGTCGGAGAATCTGTATGTCTGTACTTGTTGTAGATGAACTCAAAGCTTTCCTTTGTATTCCTTCCAGTTTCGTGATTTGCTGTTTTGTGAATGGTGACCAAATATATTACCGTATTCCAGTAATGATCGCACAAGGGAAGTATGCAAGCAGTTTTAGAGAAGGCGGGGCCTGGCGAAGCCGGTATCTGAGTGTAAACAAGCGGCGTAGTGCAGCTGAAGTAACGTAACTTATGTGTGCGTCCATCTTAGATCTTCAGTTATAATAATTCCAAGATATTTATGCTGACTTACTCTAGTTATGGGAATGTCATTAATGGTGTAAAGAAAATTTGACCTAGTTTTTTTTTCGACTTACTGATAAAATTGTACACTTGTTTGCATTAAGTGACATCTGCCATTTACGGCACCAGCAGGACATCTTGTAAAGCACTATTTAAAGCTACATGGTCCTCCGTTGAGTTTATTTCTCGATATAGCACGCAGTCATCCGCGAATAATTTGATTTTTTCCTTAATATTTGTAGGCAAATCATTAATAAAGAGAAGAAACAAAATTGGCGCCAGCACACAGCCCTGCGGAACTCCAGATGTGACGGAGGTGGTAGCAGAGGTTCATCGTTAAATTCCACATACTGTGTACGATCAGTAAGATAATTTTTGATCCAGTTAAGAACAGTAGAATTTCCTAAGGTGGCCTCAAGTTTTTGAAGTAGTTTCTTGTGCGATACCTTGTCGAATGCTTTGGCAAAATCGAGGAAGATTAGATCAGTTTGTTTTGGTTGTCAATACTCTGGGATACCTCATGTGTTAATTCCACTAATTGAGTTATAGTTGATAGACCTCGGCGGAAGCCATGCTGGTAGGGAGATAATATACGTTTTTCTTCTAGGAAAACAGTTATTTGTTTAAGAATTATGTGCTCCAAGATTTTACAGATTGTACATGTCAGGGATATAGGTCTAAAGTTAGATATATCATTTCCGCATCCTCCTTTATGCACAGGAACAACTTTGGCCTTTTTCCACTCCACAGGTAAAGAGCACGTTGATAGTGATTTGTTAAACATGACGCACAGATATTTAGCTAGCACCTCTGCATATCTTACAAGAAAGATGTTCGGAATGTTGTCAGGCCCTGCTCCATTTTTTGTGTCCAAGTTTAACAAGAGATTTATGACACCGGCCTCATTGACAATAATCGGTTCCAGGGTACCTTCCGCACTAGTGTCGATGTCTGGAATGTTTCCGTCATCGACAGTGAATACAGACTTGAAATAGTTGTTCATTTTGTCTGCAGTGATCGGGTTATCTTTTTCCGGGGGTGTGTTGCTTTTGTTGTTTTTTGCAGGCTTTAGGTAGCTCCAAAACTTGCTGGGTGAATTTTTTAGAAAGTTTGGCAACGTTTTAGTGAAATGGTTGCTCTTCGCTGTTTTGATTTTTGTTTTTAAGTCACTCACAGCAGCAGTCAAACTATCTACTGTTACTGCTCCGGGTTTTCGTTTCATTCTCTTTCGTATTCGCTTTACTTTGCGTTTCGCATGTATTACCTCACGTGTTATCCACGGGTTGTGTTTCTTAATTTTTTTCACTCTAAGAGGTACAAAGGTATTAATACAGTGGTGCATAATTTCTTTAACTGAGACCATAATATTTCAATGGTCGTGGAACTATCATTCGACAATTCTTCGAAGGACGGAAACTTTATAATTAGATAATTTAGTATGCTGGTGTCGTCGACATATTTAAAATCCGGGTAAGTAATTTTTATGTTCGTTGGTTCTATTTTATCACGAAAGGGGACAGTGCACAAAGTGAGCTTGTGATCAGATATGCCATCCATAACTTCAATCTTTGTTTCATCGGCTGGGAAGTGGTTACTCAAGAATATAAGGTCAAGAATATTTGAAGTTTCTCCCTGGACACGTGTTGGTTGGTTGACTACTTGGTGAAGATTAAATCGCAGCATTGTGTCGATAAGGACATCTGAGCATGCGGAATGAAATTTCATGGATTGCCAGTCGATATCAGGAAGGTTAAAATCACCCAACAAGATGAATCTTGCGCTTTGTATGTTTTGTTCAATGTAGTTGTAGAGCGATTGCATGCTATCTTCGCCAGAAGTAGGACTGCGATAGCAGCAGCCCACAATTGTTGTGTGAAGGCCAAATTTTAGTTTCAAAAAGACAGCTTCTACACCTTCAACCTCTGGCAGCACAGTGTATTGAATTTCGCGTTTTATCATTAACGCTACTCCACCGCCTCGTGTCGGTCTGTCCTTCCGTATTATATTGTAATTTGGGGGCGTTAGTTCACTATCTAAAATGTCATTATTTAACCATGTTTCGGTTAAAGCAACAAAGTCTGGCTCAAGGTCGAGAAGTAGGCATTCAAGAGATTCTAATTTGTTTAAGACACTTCGGCAATTCACATTTATAAACCTCAACTGGGGCGGTTTCGAGTGCGAGACGCCGGCCCGTTGCTTGGCAGGTTTTTTTTTTCCAGTTGAGGGATTTTTGCCTCGCCAATCATCACTTTATCGTTTACGGTGTCATCCCAGCGATAAAGAATACGGTCTATACTAATTTTGTCGTAGACAAGATGTACCTTTTGCCCGGATTTCTTATTTGGTTTCGCCGAGTCCCACAATTTTTCCTTATATTACGCACACGCTGGGAAAAGTCTTCACTAATTGATATGTCGGTATCCTTTAGTTTATGACAGTTTTTCAAAATCTTTGTTTGTCTCGATCATCAAGGAGTTTGAAAATGATTGGTCTAGTTTTGTTCGCGCTTGGTTTACCGAGCCGTGTATCCTTTCGATTGAAACAGGTTCAATTTTCAGAACACCTTTCGCAACTGTATTGTTTATTACTTGCTCTAGTGATTCCTTGTCTTCTTTTTCATCCTCAGGGATGCCATACACTATCAAGTTACTTCTTCTTGACCGGTTTTCTAATTCATCCAGCTTTAATTCTGGATGAATTAGATTCGATTTTTGGTATATATATATACCAAAAAGTGGAGGACGGGCAAAACGAAAACTTTGTATTTTTCCTATGTTTCAGCCGGGGACCGGCCTTCATCAGAGAAAACACGATACATAAATGCGCTTTTCTTAAGTAGGCGTGGTATATCAAGGGTCCCTGACACGTGAACCATGACTATCATGCACTATCTACTGTGACGTGGCGAGTAATGAAAGTGAGCAGAGAATGTCAAAGCAATGTAAAGAAAGATTATGAGAATGTATGAACGGTGTTGACCGTTCATGTATATATATTATATATATATATATATATATATTATATATATATATCTATATTATATATATATATATAGATATTATTATATAATATAATATATATGTGTGTGTGTGTGTGTGTGTGTGTGTGTGTGTGTGCAATATTTTTTATGTTATGACGGCTTTTTTCTAGAAACCAACCTATCTGTATGTCACAAAGATGACAATTAAAATAATAATAATAATATCAATATTTTTATTATTATTATATTTATTATTATATATATCCAGCTTATCATTTAAGGGCAGCATTGTTTCGGTTCTCGTCGCGGAGGTATCCCAGAGACACCGTAAGATGTTCCAGGTCTTTTTGATACTTACTGTGTGCCATTTAGGAAGTCGCAGAAGGTGTGCAAGTTGTTGTTATATAGCTCTTTTGCATATGCGTTCACTTCCTCAGTTATTTTCACTATTCGAAGTCTGAGCTTCGGTTTAGCTTCTTTCAGCGCCACCATTTCGTCAGGCCTCTGCGAGCTTCCCATAGGTGTGTGAAATGGGTGTCGATGGCAGGTGCGTCGGAAGTAGTTGGATTTGTGCTAGTGTTCTTGTCATAGATGCCCTTAAAGCATTTGTTCATCGAGCTATTGTCTTTGGTTTCGGCTAGTCTACTTCTTGTTGCCCTAAATTTCGTCCAGCAGTTAGTCAGCCGAGCTTTCCCTACTGGGTGTCACAGTTGAGCTGTTTCGTATGTTATTTGCACTATTGTGGGCACTGTCCAGATTGACACCCAGTGCACTGATGTGGAATTGCTAGTTATGGTAAGGTCGAGTGTGGTGTCCCTGTTGACGCTGTTTTCTATATTTGTCGGAGTCTGCGGTGTCGTGAGGAGTGTATAGTCATACCGCTGTATCAGCTTTAAATGTCTCAACCCTTTGCGTTTATCTGCGCAATGTGGTGTGCCATGCATTGAAGTCGCCAGTTATGACTAAGCGATCGCTTGGCTGAAGCGTGTGCTTCGGATAGTCGAAGATATTGCTGAAGTCTGCTTTTGGGTCTTGTGAGGGTCGCCCTTGCGAGGTAATAGGCAGTTGGCACAAGATCGGGCATGCGGCAACATACACAGGCCCGAGTCTGGCCAGTCGGAGACGCGAGTATGGGCAGTTGGAGTGTGGATGGTACTGCCGACGCCGGATCTACGAC
>NW_023608764.1:0-26153 GCF_013339725.1 Rhipicephalus microplus | reverse complement strand
CTACTGAAACGTTCCGCATATACGGATCCGTACATACGCAATTATTGGACTACGGAAAGCCGCATCATGCGGAAAGATGCGAACATCCGCAGTTACGGAAAGCGCCATATCGTGCGGAAAGATGCGGACATCCGCAGCTTAAGGAAAGTGCCATATCATGCTAAATTACCCGATAAGCAGCTTACGGAAATCACACGTTTTGTTGTCATTGCATTCGTTTTTTTTTTTAAGCGACGCCTGTGAGTGAGCTCTCATCTGTGCGAGCAAATGACTCATCCCCTGTCTTTGTGCCGCTAATGAACATCGCCACATTTTAACTCGTTTATCTTTCGGTGTGAACATGAACTGTAGAAAGTTTGATTCATGAATAGTTTACTCATGAATAGTAAGCCATAATAATTTGCGTGACCCAGCCGTAGCAGACTCTATTACATAATCAGTACATTTTATAATTTCTGTCACACGAACACTTTGGATCGCGAGTGATTTCGATTGCCGCTGATCTTTATAAAGAGTGCCACTGGCGCAGAAATAAGCGTTTTATCCTGAGGTTTTGTGCTTAGACGACAACATAAATTTGTTCGTGGTTCGACAAGAGGCAGGTTTTCAGTTCCAGCCGTAAAGCTAAATTGTACAATTTCACTATGGATTGGGCAACTCTTCTCCTGGATATCGACGATTTGGGTGCGCTTTGAAGACGTGCACAGGGAAAGACAGGTGTGCACTGTCAATTTTCTGTCCGAGTCTACAAAAAGCATATCTACATCGTCGACATGCAGAACCAACTGGCCCAATTAAGTTCGCTGACAAGCTTCTCCTGCAGTTTGTGCATTTTCTGTCGGCCACTGGTTAAGGTAACACGCAGCTGGGGGCCGTGCTCACTGGAATGCCTCGACGGGTATTTTGCGCGGTGCCCGGCAGCCACGAAAGCTGTTACATGCAGCAGTGGCCGCGTCTGTACCTTCTGTACGCTACGTCGAGCCCCTTCGTGTAGCCGCTAGACGTTGCTTTAAACACATTTCAGGGAATGCGCCAGAAATAATAGAGTAGCTAACTCAAACACACCATGATAACACTGCCGGGAGCATTGGAAAAGAAAGCATTACTAGAAGTGTCGCACTGAAAGTCTTCTGGGGTAGGCCGTTCGGCACGAGCCAGTTTTGTTTACAAACCCCCAAACAGTCAATTTTTTTAGTGCAATAATTAGCCTGCTTAGTAGAGGGTTTACAATGTGAAGAAAAACACATGTATACAGAATTCGTGTTCATCTGATGAGCAATTCCATTCACTGATGAAAGGAACAAAAAATGAGTAATCAAATAATTATATTTCGTACAATGTTTCGAAATCTTAAAGGACCACTAACCCAACTACGGTTCTTTTTAAACATTTCAAGCAAATACACGCATGGTGTGCAGAATGCTGTCACAATCGATTCTACTCGTGGAAGCATTACGAATCGCAGTACAAATTCCAAGAAACACTCCCTCCTCCTCTCCGGGCGCCTCTGGCCGGCACGTGACATCGAGAAGTTGAATTTCTTACGCAAGCGGTACCTCAGAAACCCAGGACAAACTATGGCATGCAAACGATCGAATAAGAAACTATGTGTTTATGCAATATGTATCCTACTACTGTTGAAGTAGCCAGAAGTTGTAAAACGATTTAAGAATTTGAACGTTTAATAATGGACATGTTTTTTGAGTGGGATGCGAATGTGTTGTACAGTTTTTAATGTAACTTTCACTACAAAAATAATATTGATATTTGGCAATTGCATCATAATGTCACTAAAGTTTATTGTTATTAGTATAACGGATTATCTCATATTGGTGTTTATTGTTTTTATTAAATTAGTGCTTATGTTCTGTGGAGATAGGTTTGCACAAGGCTTACCTACTAAGCGCAACCGTGTAGGGATGCAACGTCCTCCACTGCCGCTGCGTGCGAAGACGTTGCGGCCGGGTTCGTCGATTTCTCGGGCACGGTGCAGAAACCACGCACGAGGCAGGATAAGAACAGGTTTATTAACCCAAGATGCAGCACAGTGCGACACTCACGGGCTTGCAGGCCGTATAGGGAACTCCGCAAGACCGAGCAAGTACGCTTGCCTAGGGCGTGACGACTCCCGCACAAGGGCCGAAGTCGAACGCACGAACGAGAAGCCGCCTGCTTAGCAGCGCGTCAACCCCTCATGAAGGCTTGAGAGCATCTGCCGCGACGAGCGAATCGTCGGGCGCAGCACAGCTCGTAGGAGAGGAGGATGTCAGGCGCGCCCAAAGGGAAATGGCGCTGCGTTACGTAGGCCCGCGCAGCGTGCCCAGACATGCCAGCGCGGGAAGGAGTCGACGGTTGACTGGCCCAGACCAAGAGGCGCCCTGGCAGCCATCTTGGCGAATGCCGGTGCTTATTTATTTTATTTATTTATTTACGGGTACCTTACAGGCCCTTGGTTAGGGCGCGCCCGGGCTACGCTGTCGGTGCGCGTGCGGCAGCTGGGGAACGAGGCGCTAGGTAGGAGGGCGCTCTCGATTCCTACAGTTCTTACTGTGATTACATCATTACTTTATGCTCATTACTGTTGCTACGTTATTACTATAATTGATGAATATATTGCTAATATGATTATGTCCTTGTTGATACAGAATTTTCAAAGTTGACTTAATTTCAAATCCGTTGCTTCTGCTGCCCTAGTGTGGTAGGGCCTGGTCAGAAGGCTTGGATCCTCCTTTTGCCTTCCCCTGCGGGCAAACCATGTATACGTGTTATGCCAAAAAAAAGTATATATATTGTTTTTTTGCAATGGAAACATTCCTTGCACGCTATTGAAATGAAAAAAAAAAAAAAAAAAGATGCAGTGATTAGTCCAGCAAGAGCCTTCCGGTTAGTCTGCAAGCAGCTATCCAAGCTGCTTGTTGTTCGTTGTGTTGCATCTGCATTAATGACATTAGCGCGGGACAGGTAACGAGTAGGCAAACATTCCAGAACCCATGTGCCAGCCCGCATCGTCGCCACAATATGGGGCAGTGGCTCCTCATCTCGTGTAGAGGTGCTTTGGCACGGCGTGTCACCGCACGGATCCATCTTGTTGAAGATCCTTTGAAAGTGTGCGAGCAACAGAGTTCATAGTGGAACGATTCGTATTAGCACGGGCTGGGTGGCAGCAGGACTTCGCCAACAAGCACAGAGGTGATGGAGTCGACGGAGGAATGGAGGCAACCGACAATGTTTCGAGCAGTGCATCTGGGATGACGTATGCTGTGCGAGATGAGGAGGGCTGCTAGGCGAGAGGGCGAAGCGGCTTTGGGCCGGAGGGTAGCGAAGAAAAGAGCACAAGAAGTGATCCAGGCGTTTCAATAATCGAATGCATCCAACTCTTCTATTGCGTCACTGCATGGAACAAGTCTCACGGCTTTGAGTTAGTTATGCACTCGTGGACAACTTCCCCAGCAAAACTGAATTTCAACCTCTTGGTGGTTTAGGGGCTTACTTTAAAGGGCCAGTAAACAACCCCCGAAGGCCAAAATTTTTAATGAAGAGAAATATGCCCACTTCGCTACATGAACATGCTGCTGCAAGTATTTTGCGAATATGTGCTTTAAAAAGGAAGTTGCAGGGGTTAGAACATCCTTTTCAGCCGGTTTTAAATTATCACGCGGCTGCTCGCCACCCCTCTCAGGAAGCCCGTCGTGACCCCGCCCACTTGGGCAGCCAGACACTATGTCCGTGATTAGTCATTGGCACGTAACAAAACAGGGCTCCCTCCTCCCCTCCATGTCATAGCTGCGTGGGCAGCAAGAAGCGCTTTTGCTGTCAAGTAGTGAGATGCCTCTTCATCTTGGAGGCTTTTGTTCTGGCAATACCGCTTCAAACGGCAGAGGGGAATGCAGACTGCTCAGCTGCATCGCCGCAGGGCTGAAGCACCATTTCGTTGGGCAAAGAACCAATTGACGAGCTCAGTGAGGCGTAATGTTGCCCATCGGCAAGCTTTCGTCAAAGTGCGCATATATAGATTGGTCAGGCGAAAGAAATGGGCGCGGGATGTTTTTTGAAATGGAGGGTCTGTGTGGTCTGCAGCGCTGTGATATTCCCAAAATGTGATTGCCGCAGTCTGCTGTACAAATTGGTGAGCTCGCCTGGGTGGTGTAAAAAAGTATTTACTGGCTCTCAGAATGATTACTATGAAGACTCGGAATGATTACTATGAAGGTACATTTCTGTCAATTGCTGCTCTTACCATAAAACATTTGAGCTTTAACCAAAGTTTCCTTCGGCAGGTTGAGAGTAATTTTCATCTTGGCTCATTTTGCATATTTGTATAACTCTCATTTCTTGAGTATCGATTTAGGACAAACCTTGCAACTCTTTGTAATTTTTTCAAGTGTGTCCCTTGAAGCTGTTTCCTAAGAATCCTACACGGCGCAAGTGTATTCAAGCGTAGGGCAAACGTCTGCTAAATGCGCTATTTATTTTAGCTCTCTCTTTACCACGCCTATTCAAATAAATCACCGGTGATTGACGCTTTGTATCATAAATTTCGGCATGTTGAATACGTTTTTCGTGCACCCAGTCAAGCCACTCAACTTTCAGAATCAATTTCAATTTGCATGTTTTAGAAACATATTGATTTTTGAGACTTTTGCACGAACCAATGGGCATGTTTTGTGGGAAAATGAACTTGACTGGCAAACTTGACAGAAGTGCGTGCCCCTTGTGATTTTCCTACTGTAGCATCAAAGTTCTGTAATCAAAAGAACCTTTGCAAGTCCAATATCAAATTGAGGTGACAGCTTAGCAATCTGACAGTGTTGAGCAGTAATAATTACCAGAAATTTATGCTAGCTATTCATCAAAGAGCTATTGGGATTCAGGGAAAATTCAACAAAAAGTATTTCTGACGGTCTGCCACATGTCTAAAGTCCTGAGGTAACCTTATCAACCACTCTCCAGCATCTTTGGTTTCGCTTGTATTGTATATTGTACAGCTGACGTTGACATGCCTCATATAAATTTAGGACTTGTCACGTCCCCGTGTTGAGCTCCATGGTGGGCGGCTGGCATGGCTGCCGAATCTACACCTATTTTATGAATTTTACTTCTCTTCCTTCACTGCACGATCGTCCTCTCTCGAAGACAGGGCGCACCGAAGACATTTGCAATTATTTCAAAGAACCAACAGAAACTTTCCCGCGCTAGCGTGTAATTCATTGTGAAACTGCTGAAAAGAACTCCAGAGCAATTGCGCCTTTTGTTGTTTCCAAATGCCTCGCCACTGCACTTGGTCCAGGTTACCAGGCTACAAGAATAGCCAGTGGAGATCTCCTCCTCGAAGTAAAAAGTCAGGCCCAGTATCTAAACATCTCAAAACTACAATCGTTTGGAAACATCCCTATCCAAGGTCCGTAGCGGTCCTTGAAACCCTTGAAAACCCTGGAATTTGATAATAGCATTTTCAAGGCCTTGAAAACCCTTGAATTTTTTCAGGTCCTTAAATTTCCTTGAATCTCGTCAATAGGCTTCGGTTCAGCCAGTTTTAGCGGATTCCGCTTGAACGCCTGGTAACTATGTACTAGAGCCAGCAAGGCATCCAATCCAATCCACTCCTGTAGCTACTGTGCAGTACGACAGTCTGGCCACAGAACACCTACCAATTTAGAGAACGGAAACTGTACCTTTGGGCTGTTGTATCAAAATAACATGCAAATACGTAGGGGCGGCGTACTGAACTGCAATACCGCGAGGCGAGATGGCGCTAGTAGTACTAACATCATCAATAAACAAACGCAATTTTTTTTGCTACAGGTGGGGGGCCCGCAGCTGATTCGCGCTGCTTGCTTCCTGTTTTTTTTTTTTTTTCGTTGCCCAATCGCGTTTTGCGTCTGTAATTATCGCCAGGGGACCTAGCTGGCCTCGACTGGCAAAAACAACGTCAGTCAAGTAAGGTTTGCATCGTTTATTGCGAGTGTCGAAGCCAGTACAATCAATGTATACGGTCGGGTCCGAACAAAACAAGTCACTCATACAATCGAAAGCTTTCAACCCATGTGTAAAGACTCTTGAAAGCTAACAAGCATATGCATACAACTGAACATCGCAATCGCTGAATGAACGTCGCTCTCATTGTGTTGCGGCGCTCGAGTTTAATAGCGTGGCTTCAGGACAAGGGTCCGATTCTGCCGTCAGATGCGGCGCTTGCCCCGTAGTGTTGATATTGAAGCGAATGCATGATGTGGACTCGGAAAGGAAACTTGCACATTGCCGATATATAGCTCGCGCAGTTATAGCAATGTAGTTTTGCTAAATTTGTTAAATAAGCAATTGCGGATGCGTGCATTTCTGAATCATTCTCGCTCTGCAATGCTACACTGAGTACTTCACGATTCTGCAATGTCGCGTAATGTCGAGAGGGTAGGCACTAGTTTTAATACTCATCCGTTAGCCCATATCATAGGTATTATGTATTTAGAGGATGGGCTAAAATATTTCAGGCTTGCTACATTTATTGTTAGAGTGAAGTTACACAGTTACCACAGCTAGAATTTTTCGTCCCAGGTAATGACCAGTCTCCTGAGTATGCAGCGAACATGTATGCAAAAGGGACACTTATAAGGTGTGCGCTTACAGATCGAAAAGGCCCAATTCTAAGAAAATAAGCTTCAGGTATGCATTGTACAATTTTGTTGTCTGTACATCTTTGTTGGTACTCTTACATCACACTATCTGCTCAGCCCTAAGCACAATCTCTTTTTTTTGCATAGACATATCCATAGAACTTGAGTACTATCTTGCAAGCAAGCACTCCTGAAATCAATTGGTGGTACATGATGTGAATCTGTCCGAATACTGGATCAATAAAGGTCACATTTATTACACACTTGTTATTAAGTTTACTTTTTCAGTATACTTGTGCTTGAAAATGAAGTTGTTTTCGCCCTGCTACTTTTAGAGGTTAGGACTTGAAATACGTACTATCTTGCACTGAGGCTGTAGATAAGTGAAGATCATGTATGTTTCAACTACCTGTGCGATTTCCTAGATTGTTTTTCATGACCGTAGTGCACAGAATTTAACTTCGTAGTGGTAGACACTATAGTTATGACAACTTAATTTAAACAGAAGAAGATGTGCACAACGAAATCTGGAACGTTTTTCAGCCAAAAAAAATAGTACCACATGCAATGAAACCAATCTTGCTCTTCATGACAGCATTCACGTCTTTGAGGAAGCTGTGCTGCAACTGCTCATCACCTTTATGATTTATTATTTTAGGAGCCCATTGAACATATGTGCAAAGCTAAAGTGATTGAGTGCTGTCTTATGAGCTTTGGTGCATCTTTTTGTAAACTTGTATGAGGTAAACACAGTTAATTAAGACAAAACAGTTCTGGGTGTTGTTTTTAAACTGTCACAAGGCACAACTAAATGTCGGAAAGCCTGTCAATACCCATCACTGTGGGTGTGTTCATTATGTAGTGCAAATAATAATTTCCAACGTTTCACATGCCAACTATGAAGTGATCGTGAGTCGTACAGTAGTGGGCATATTTAGATTGACTCAGGCTTCCAGGGGTTCATACAAAGGACATTGTAGCCTCACAGGAGACAAGACTGCTTGTCGAAACGTTTGCTTTGACCCCTTATGTTAACCGACTTTTCATATTTTCAAGTTTACATCTTTTAAGGGTCAGTTTAGTTCGCCTGCACCAATCCGAACTGGTTCACAGCTGTGCACGAGAAGTTCAGAACTTGTGCGGCAGGAGTTCAGCGGTGCGGCATCACAAGTGAATGACAAGGTGGAATCCTTATTTTTGTTCGCATAATTTAAAGAGGTGCAAAGATCTTGGCTAAACACGCCGCATTTATAGGGGTGGGTACAGCACCTACGTCTAATGCTATGTTGTTTGTTAAGCCGTACGAGTGGCTGCACCAAACCAGCACCGTCAGAGCAGAAGGTACAGGAAAGTCATGAAATAGTTTTAGTGCTATACCTCTCCTGCGCTTTTTGAATGAATGGCAAGATTTAGAAGATGCTATTGATGCGCCACTGAAACGAATGGCGAGGTGTAGCACTTTGTAAAATGGATCATGTGGTGCAGGCGAATCGAACAAGCCCTTCAGCACACAAGCGTCTTAGCGTTTCACCCCCATCGAAATATGGCTACAGTGGCTGGGATCAAACAGTGTGTTGTTGAGCTCAGCAGCGCCACACAATCTAACTAATAGTGTTACAGTTTCAACATTATTGAAGTGCAGATTCCATGCCACGGTAGGCGGGCTATGCTTGTAGCCAATCTAAAGCATCTCTCCACGATATGCGCAGTAAAACATTCACAAATACAGCATTACATGTGTGAGGTTAGAGATGACCTGTTGTAGTGGACATTCAGATGTTTCAACGTGCTTGCAGAGTGGACATTCGGGGGTAGTCATCCTGTCATTGCATGGCAGTCTGGAAAAACAAGTAACATCACCAGATATCAATGCATGAAATCAGTGCATAATCAATGCATGAAATTTTCCAAAGTAAACAAATAAACTCAGTTAATTAGTAAACAGCAGTATTTTATACATATATGTAGTAGTACCTCATAACACGTATATCACTCAGGGCTGCTTCTTCACAAGGCATGTCACGTAGCAGGTTCCTTGCCCATTGTACACATTTGCTTCCATGTCAGGTGGGCCAGGAGGCTGTGGCAAAAAAAGAAGTATTTCTCATTTATGTGACGCTTCCTTTGTCATACTATAGCAAAACCAGACCCATAATTATGTGATGTTTCTCAAACGTGACTGCAGTAACCTATTAACTAGTATGTTTTTGCATTAATATATGGGCTAGCTGAGAAAACACATGCGAGGCGACAGTGATTTATTTGCCTTCTTTTATCGCAACGGCCTGGTTGGTGTTACCTGGCGATAGAATTTCAGTATTAACTATTGAGTCAGCGACTCATTCCCACGTGAAGCCATGCACGCCGCAAGTAACGCACGTTTTTTCGGTTACAGATTGAGACGTTCAACAATTTTAAAATTTAATACTGCAATGCGCTGCCACCGTGTGACGCTTACGCAGTCATTGGCAAAAAAAAAAAAAAAACTACATATATTGAATTGAACCAACTAGTCCCACAAGCAATCATCTTTAAAAAACTGAAGTGGTTTCTACTCACCGGCCCGGGCTTGCAACGGGTGTTCATCCAATGAAAGCTTCAATGGTTGCTTCGTTCCCCGAAGGTCATCCGAATTCCCTTCGCGAAAGCATTTGAACGAATCAAAATAAACAGAATGAGAAAGAATGTGTCGGTCGGCAGAGGCTCAAAATATTTACAGCGAAACGAAACAGTCCGAGACACCTCCGAACGTACCGCGAGCCGTTACCTGCCGTCGCAACCGTTGGCCGCCGCAAACTTCGAAATGAGGATGATGATGTCGATAGGCTGCTACTGATATCGAGTGAGCTGAAGCAAAAACTATTACAAAAAGTTGATGACGCAGCACATGTTTAAGAAAAACTACTTGCTAGAAGAACAAAATGTTTTTTTTATGTGTATCGGTACGCGAACACGTAGTATTTGATCATTTTAAAATAAAACTTGGCCGCGACGAAGGCGCCTCTACAAGAAAGTGCAATAGCGCGAGTGGCGGGAGAGGTTAGTAGATCCACTCTGGGTGTTTGAAGCAGAAACGCGCCATGATTGATTTTTGCGCCCCCTACAGGTGAGCACTTGAACTTGAGAGTTTCCGGGGCCTGGTCTGGCGTGGTTGCAACGGTAGCGACGGCCAAAGCTAAGCCTACCCTACCGGTGTAGTGGGAAACATGGTCTGTGAATAGTTCAAGTCGTCTTCTGCAGCTGCAATATGCCGGGAAAATGCAACTTCCAGCACGCGTGGTTAACCGGTGCTGCTTATAAAGAGTGGATTTCTTCGGACACATCGAACTTGCATTGAGCTAAGTGCAAAGTATGTGCAAAAACATTCGACGTGTCGTCAATGGGGGAGTCTGCCCTCAAAAGTCACATGAAAAGCGCAAAGCATGTGGAGAACATGACAGCAACCACAGCTCATAGTACTGTGCGGAGCCACTTCACAGCTGTTGAGAAGCAACGCGTCGAGCCAACTCTTTCAAGTTCACCGTCGTCGGATGTGAGCAGCCTGTGCAAAGCTCATGAGAGTGTGGTCGACGCGGAGATACTGTGGACCCTGAAAATGGTCACGGCGCACTACTCCTACAAATCGTCCGCACATATGGGGGACCTTTTCAAGTAAATGTTCCCGGACAGTGAAATCGCTAAGGCATTTTCCTGCAGTGAGAGGAAATCTGCATACGTGGTGTGCCATGGTCTGAGACCGTTTTTTCTCTCGTGCCTGCAACGCGAATTGGAGCAGTCGGACGGTTACACCGTTCTGTTCGACGAGTCTTTGAACGAATACCTGCAGAGGAAACAAATGGACATTCATGTGCGCTACTGGAGCACAGTTTGCTCCAGTAGCGCACATGAAACCTGCGGCAGTTTGACAAACACACTCTTGGCCTGGACGAGTTCTACCTTGAGTTGTTGAAGGGTGACTCATCCTACATGCACTTGTGGAAGGTTATCCGGCTTCTCATCTTGAGCCACGGGCAGGCAACTGTTGTAAGAGGCTTCAGCATCAACCGCCAGGTCTCTGTCGAAAACCTTAAGGACATCTCGTATGTGTCACAGTGAATTGTTTGTGATGCTGTAAGCAAGGCTGGTGGCATCCTGAACGTTGCCATAACGAAGGGAGTTGTGGAAGTCTGTCGCAGCCGCACATAACCGTTATCGGGCCTTACTTGGAGGATAGGAAAAAAACAAGTGATGGAGCAGACAAAGGCATCAAAGAGAAGCCACATTGAAGAAGAGATAGAGAGCATCAAGACAAAGAAGAGGAGGCTGGAAGCAACAATCGCTGATTTAACAGCCTGTGCCGACAAGTACGCTCTGTGGTAGGAAGCCACAAGCGACATCACTTTGATTGTGAAGTCCAACAGTTTAAGAAAAACTGCAAACGAGAAGTCGCTGGAACTTGCAGACATGGATTAGAGCCTGAAGGGGAAGCTTCTGGAACTTAAAACCTGAAGGGAAGCTTCGGGTACTTAATATCTCGAGTCCACTGTTTGAAAATAGGCCCCTTTTGTGTGTATGTGTGCAATACGTCCTAGATATTGAGGCGAATCAGCAAAAGGGATGTTGACATCAGCAGGAAACAGTGGTATGAAACCTAATCCTCTTTTGTGCGTGTGTGCAATGCGTCTAAATTGTGAGGTGAATCAGCCGAAAACAGTACAATGAAACCTAGTCCCCTTTTGTGTGTATGTGTGTGCAGTACGATTGTGAGGTGAATCAGCAAAATGGATGTTGAAATCAGCAGAAAACAGTGCAATGAAACCAGCATATATGAAAATTGTGCTTGCATTTTCTGCCTAACAGTAAAATATGTGCTTCCATGCTGTAAAAACTTGTTGTTTTTCTATGGTCTTAGAAAAATGTTATTTCTCAAGTCCTTGAAAATCCTTAGTTGGGGCCTTGAAAGTCCTTAAAAACCCTTGAATTTTTTTCTTCGTGGTCGCTATGCACCCTGCTATCTCAATTACACCACACCGTTCCCTCAACATTTCTTGAGGCGTTGTGTCTGATCAAGACTTGCTTGGCCTGACTGAAGGTGAGCTCCTCGAGGGTTGGAAGGACCAGCAGGTGACACAAGTACAAAGAATAAAAATCAGGCGTGATAAGATGGAAGTCCCAACAAAACATATAATTGGGACATTTTGTACCAGTATCCTTCCTGAACATCTCGAAACAGGATACTTGAAGTTGAATGTGCGACCCTACATCCCCAATCCACGACGTTGCTTTAAATGCCAGCATTTTGGTCGTGGCTCTCAGAGTTGCTGCGGCCAATTTACCTGTGCAAAGTGCGCCACTACAAGACACGCCACAGATGATTGTAAGGTGGAGGCTGGGGCCCACTGTCCGAACTGCGATGGTGCCCACCCCGCATACTCCCGAACGTGTCCAACGGGAAAAAGAAAAAGAAAATAATCACAATCAAAATCACACAAAGTTTAACTTTCCGAGAATCCCGACAACAGGTATTTGGATTGTTCACAAATAAACCATCGTTCGCCAATGTAGTGCAACAGGGGGCAGCACTACAACGGCCTGTGGCAGCTGCCCATGCCAGGCACAGTGTGCCCAAGCGGTTGCCGATGCCTCCACCCACGGTGGGAACAGCCAAGGCTGCCCTGCTACTGTCCCCACGGCCACACCTGCGGCTGCTGCAAGCTCTTGCAGCAGCCAGGGTAACCCAGCAGCAAAGGAAGTCCCCTCAACCTCTAGCCTGATTGCACCAAAGGTTTCGCCTCACGAGGTGAAGGAGATCCTAGGGTCGGCTGACATAAAGGCCTCGTCTCACCTGGCGAGGCCCCAAGCTCGAAACACCAGCTCGCAAATGAGGGCACGCAGTGCCTCTGAGGAGGAAATGGATACCACGATACCCCTGGGGTGCCGAAAGATCGACGGAGCTCCCTGGAGCATGCCAAGAGAAAAAAAATTGGCCCCATATCTGCATGTAATCTGCAAATGTCGTGTGGAGAGAGTGAACAAGACATTTATTTGATGTTCTGCACAAGAAAATCAGTGAATAGTATTCTGGAGGCGCTGCGTTAGTGTCTCGAGCACGGAGCGGAGGCGAACGAATGCATCAAGTCGCGTCACACGTGAGACATAAGCGCCTTCTGGCAGTTTTCTTCGAAAACAAAGCATGTGCCTCTGAGACGGTGTGCTCGCCCGTCTCAGAGGTGATAAGGTGTAGAACGTAAGGCGATGGGTAGGTGCCACCACTGTCTTGTTTTAGCAAAGCGTTGGAAACACTAATCTTTTCGTGCAAGTCGTGCATGGTCAGCGCAATGCGATAAGCGCTACGGTCCTTAAAATTACTTATGTATGTCTTTTCTAGTAAAAGATCCACATGCAGAATATATACGTGTTGTTATGGTGCCCTAGACATGTGCAATAATTGCTTTTTAATCGACATTCACACAAGTATGAACACTAAACATTGAAAAACATTGGTGGTCGCTGCGGATGGGGTCGGCAGTTTCAAGTACCCGTTGCTGTTAAGAGTGGACAAACAGACAAATGTACAGACAGATTAAAAGTTTTGCGTTGAAGGTCCCCGAGAAAGACCATCGTCTTCAATAAAAAGCTGATAACGGGGCCCGATGACGACCCTGTTACTTGAGTCTTAACGCCCAGCTTAAAGAGTAGACGCACCCATTTTGTACACACAGCACTACATTACCCCCAATATGGCAATGCAAATAATACATTGGAACGTCAGAAAACTGCTTAGAAACCTCGACGATGTCCAACAGTTCTTATACAAACATTCGCCAAAATTGCTGTATGTACAGGAAACACATTTAAAATTTAAAAACACCAATTTTTGCATCGGTATGTTCTATTCCGAAAAGACAGAGATGATGCTGCGGGGTCATCTGGCAGTGTAGCCATTATTGTCAATCAAAAAGTAGCATGCACACATTTACCACTCCGAACAACTCTAGCCGAAAAGACAGAGATGATGCTGCGGGGTCATCTGGCAGTGTAGCTATTATTGTTAATCAAAAAGTAGCATGCACACAATTACCTAACAACTCTAGAGGCAGTGGCGATTCGAGCAATTCTTTTCAACAAACTCGTCACCATCTGCTCTCTGTACATACCCCCACACTACCGTCTTGAAAAACGAGAATTCCAGTCCTTAATAGAGGAACTACCTGAACCTTATCTGGCCCTTGGTGACCTGAATGCTCATAGCAGTCTGTGGGGTGATTCTCGCTGCGACGCACGAGGTCGTCGCATTGAACAGTTTCTTTTCTCTTCCGGAGCCTGTCTGTAAGAAAGAGGCAACATATTATAACCTTGCCAACAAAACTTACTCCTCCATAGACCTCAGTATCGCATCTCCTTCACTTGTACCATTACTCCAATGGAAAGTTATAAATAATCTATATGGAAGTGACGATTTTCCTGTAGTGTTCAGTTCACCAACAATATATGAATGTCCTCCACGTGTTCCCAAATGGCTGATAAACAAAGCAGACTGGGGACAGTTTCACAACTTTACTCGTTTAAGTTGGACTGACATATGTAGGTTAAACATAGATGAAGCTGTGCAGTACCCCACAGCTTTTCTTATTGACGCAGCAGCCAAGTGCATACCGCAAACATCTGGGATGCCTGGCTTGTGGCGTGTCCCATGGTGGAACACTGGGTGTCAGAATGCACGAAAGGAGTAGAACAGGGCATGGAGGTTGGTTCAGAACTCGCCGACAGCCGACAATCTTGACAGGTTTAATAAAAATTAAGTCTCAAGGCAGGAGAATGCGTCGGCAGGCCAGAAGAGGAAGCTGGCAGAAGTTCTTATCGGGGATCAATTCATATACACCGGAGGCTCAAGTCTGGAACATGGTTCGTAGAATAGCAGGAAGGCAAGTACACTCACTCCCAGTCGTAAGTACACATGGTGACAGCTTGAAAGATCAAGGAAACTTCCTCGGCGCACATTTCGAACAAGTGTCCAACTCTTCACACCATAGTGAAGCTTTCCAAACATACAAAACAAGAATTGAAAAGCAGAACCTAGAACACAAATGTACAAAACATGAAGCATACAATCAAGTTTTCAGCTTAGCTTAGCTCCAAAAATTACTAAACTCGTGCAGCCATTCCGCCCCAGGCTCTGAACGTGTGGTGTACGAAATGTTGAAAAACCTACCAATCGAAACGCAAAAATTCCTACTTCGCTTTTACAATGCTATCTGGTTTTGTGGTGCTATCCCTACTTCCTGGAAAGAGGCTATAATTATTTCCATTTTAAAAGAGGGCAAGGACCCTTCCTCAGTTTTGAGTTATAAACCTATTGCACTTACAAGCTGCTTGTGCAAACTTTTCCAGAAAATGATAAACTGTCGACTTGTTCATTTTCTTGAAACAAACAATTTTCTCGACCCATTTCACTGCGGATTTTGAGAGGGTAGATCCACCACCGACTGCCTTGTTTGTATCAGGGCACAGATCAGAGACGCTTTCGTCCACAAGCAATACTTTCTCTCTGTGTTCCTCGATATCAAAAAGGCTTACGATACATGGCGCTTTGGAATATTAAGAGACCTGTCCCACCTTGGAGTTCATGGCAAAATGTTTACCATAATCGAAAGTTACTTGTGAAATTGGACATTCCGTGTCTGAGTGGGCAGTGTTTTCTCCCAAGCATTTGTCCAAGAAACAGGAGTGCCGCAAGGTGGTGTTCTTAGCTGCACAATTTTTATTATCAAAATGAATTCTTTACACTTTTCCATCTCTCAAAATATGCTTTACTGCACATATTTCGATGATGTGCAGCTTGGTTTTAAGTTTTGTAATCTCGTCATGTGTGAGCGGCAAGTTCAGCTTGGTCTGAACAAAGTCTCCGATTGGGCAGAAGAAAATGGGTTCCAACTGAATGCACAGAAAAGCACGTGTGTCTTGTTCTCCAGGAAAATAGGCATTCATTCCGAACCCAATGTTCAACTGCATGGGCAACGTCTTTCTCTTAATACTGAACACAAATTCTTAGGCCTAATCTTGGATGCCAAGCTAACCTTCATACCACACATGAAGTATTCAAAAAACAAGTGCATAAACGCAATGAACATTCTAAAAGTGTCATGCACTACGTGGCAAAGTGACAAGAACTATTTAATAAATTTGTATAAAAGCCTCATACATACCCGCCTAGACTATGGGGCAATAGCATATCAGTCTGCGGCACCTACTGCCCTTAAAATGCTTGACCCTGTTCATTGTCTAGGCATCCGTCTCTCTACAGGTGCTTTTCGCACGAGCCCCGTGGAAAGCCTGTACGAGAAATCGAACGAATGGTCGCTCCACCTACAGAGATGTTACATGTTTTTTAAATATTATCTTAAAGTGATTGCAGACAAGGAACACCCTTCACATTCGACAATTAATGAGATGCCAAGTTCCGCTGTTTTTGAAAAACGGCCTTCTATGAGACAGCCCTACTCACTCCGTGTTAGTGGCCTAGCGAAAGAAACCGGTGTGCCACTTGATGGCACACCGTTTGATGGCTCCCGCACTATGCCTGCCACCGTGGCAGTGGCAGGCGATAGATTGCGATGTGTCTTTCTTAGAGGTTACGAAGCACGCACCAATTGCACATATTCAGACATACTTCTTAGAACTACAACATAAATACATGTCTTGAGTTCTTTACGGTTGCTTCGAAGTCCAACACTTCGGTCGCGTTCGCAGCTGTCGGCACATCCTTTTCAGAAGCCAGCGTCTTGCACTCTGATACAAACACTTTCACGGGCGAAGCTTATGCGATACTTGCGGCTGTCAAACACATTAAACAAATAAAACTACATAAGGAAATAATATACACAGATTTCCTAAGTGTAGTAAAAGCTCTGAAAACTCTTAAAAAGCACAAAAACCATGTCCTTCTCTTGTTTTATTCGCTCTTATGCACAGTCTACTCATCCAAGCAGCATGTTGTAGTCTGTTGGGTGCCTGGACACCGGGAAATACAAGGCGACGTTCTGGTGGACCAGCTACCTGGATCGGCCAACAAAACCGCTACCAATACATTGATACCGATTCTTGCACTCGACGTGAAACCTTCTTTAAAGCAAAAGCTCAGGGGTTATTGGCAGAGCACATGGGACACACAAATGGGGAATAAATTGCATGTCATCAAGCCGCAACTTGGTCATTGGCCACCAGTATCAAAATTACGCTACACAGAAGTAATACAAGGTTAAGAAGAGGACATACATACACTACGCATTATTTCTTTTGTCTGGCGGCGATCCACATTTGTGTGACAGATGTGGAGAAGCACTCATTGTATTTCACATTTTGATCCAGGGTAAAGAATTGGACACGCTAAGAAGACAACACTTTCCATTACCCTACCAAAAGCAGATACCACTTCACCCTGCAATGTTCGTCGATAGGGAACCACTTTTCGCACATAAGTCGTTGTTAGCTTTTTGAGAGGAGTGCGTACTTTTCACATCATATACCTGGGCATTTCGTAGCACGACCTCTCCAGAGAGTACTCCGCTGCGGTGGCTGCACTCAACAAAGCACTTGCCTCACGGCCCTTGGACGCAAGGCTGTGAACAATCGAGGCACTTGTGGTAATGCCATAAATGTCCACCATGGTTTTTATTATCACAAACTTTCGTCATCCATTAACACCACACACTTTTCACGGCATGGTCATTATTTTATTACTTCTATGTTTTTACCCGCCTTAGGGCAAGGAATTTTATACAGCCGCTAATCACAATCATTGTTCACATCTCTTGTCCCATGAACTGGGGCTCTTTGGCCATCAAATGGCCCTTGTGCCACAAAGCACCAAACATCATCATCATGGGATATGCACACAGGAAATAAACTGCATGTTACCAAGCCGCAACTCGGTCAGTGGCCGACAGTATCTAAGTAGAGGTGTGCGCGGAGGGGTCGGCGCGCCGCCGCTGACAATTTTTGCTACGTCGCCGATGCCAACCGATCGGCGCGCCGCCGCCGCCGTGTTTTCTCGGCGCGCCATTTAAATAAGATTTTTTTTTTTCAGCTTACCTACGTTAATTTTTTACCTTCTGTTACCAGTCTGGCCTTAATTCTGCCCACTTCGCAAACGCATTCAAATTGGTTCACTTGCCATTTAAAGGTAAATAAATGTACTATAAAAAATTGTCAACTGCTTCTAATAATGTTGGATTAGATTGAAACGTCAATTTTAGGATACTCTTGAGTTCACTATATTTCAGCGAATCCCAGTCAGTGACAGCGCCATCGGTGGTGTTTGGCAAGGACTGTCAACATATTTTAGTTGTCGATAATTTGTAATAAGTGAGGCGGGTATCGAAAAATGATGAAAGATGGGAAAAGTCGGTACTGGAATATTCATAATTATGACTGTGCAAGCGAGTGGAAGAACAAAGGCAGTTCAAATGCGAAAAGTGGGGTCCAGAACTGGGGACGGGCAAGGTAGAAGCCGGATGTGTACGGAAGATATTGTTATAACTGAGGAAGGGCTAGCTGTTTAGGGCATACTTACAAAAAAAGGTAAAATGACTATTATACGAAATGTTCTATCAGACAGAAACTATCCCCATTGTGTTGACAGGTTGAGCAAGATCAACAATATTGGACGAAATGGTGATCATCATAAATTAAGTTTGTGTAAACTGGGAAGTAACGCACAGAAGATGAAGGCGAACAAAACACTGAAGCGTGGGCTTGTATTTTCAGCGTGCTTTGTCCTGCACACCATGCAATGCTCCACGCTGTGCTATCAAACCAAGCAATCTGCGTTTACTTCACCAGTTATCTCGGACCTAATTCAACTAACTATAGATGCTGATTTGTCACAACCGTGTTTCAAAAAGGACACCACATGTGTAGCTTGCTCAGTGAGTTGGTTTATAATATTTTTGGAAGAACAAATTAAGGAGCTCAACCTGACAGGACATCAAGCGAAATGTTTATGGCAGAAAGTCCACAAGCCCATGTACCAGAAGCGCATTCATAATAAATAGGCTGAGGCGTTCTACAGCTGCACACCTAACACTACAAAGGCAAGAAGCATGTCAAAATGATTCAAACAGCTTACTTCTATGATTAACGCCACGTGTACCCGCTATCTAGCAATGCGAATCCCTTATCTGGCTGTAAGGACAACTGAAAAATCACTTATACATGTGCTGCACTTTGCCCCTTTTTTGTTTTTTTAAGGCTTCAAAATCTTCACGGTCTTTCTATTTCTTTCTTTGCCGATGACACTCATATATTGGGGACGCAGAGACTAGCGAAAAGGTCAGTTATGTGCCTGAAAGATGTTCACACTGCCTATAGGTGTCACTAGGCCTGTACCCGTCTGATCTCTGTAGACACGGCCGCATGACAAAGGAATTTCTTTCAAATCATTATATGTTGTTGGCAAAGGAAAAAGAAAAAAAGATTGAATGTAAAACTCGTGAAGCCTTTGAAATAAAAACAGAGCGAAGTGTCCTGTGTGAGTGATCCCCCAGCTTTCCTCTCAGATAAACTTGGCATTTATATTTTGGTGTTCCATGGATATTGGCTGCTTCATACCAATACCTTGAAACATTTGTTGGGAAAAAAATGTACGGTTCATTGTGCAACTGCGGTTTAGATAACATTTTTAGGCATGTGCTTCTGGTTAGTTTTTGTAAGGGCTTTCTTTAATAACATTTATCTTTAAGTCCAGCACTTGTCTTTTCTCGTTCCTACGCTGCATTCATGTTTTTCGTTTTCTTCTTGCGTAGATCGGTAAATATCATCCCTATTATCGTCATGTGGGCATAGCAACCACCCTTCCTCATTCTCCCGTATTTCACCATCTTGAATGCACACAAAATGTCTTCATCAACGCGTGACGTAAACGAGAAATGTGTTCTAATTATAAGTCGGCAAACTGAGTCTATCAGAGGAATTAAAAGACTCAGATTGAGGCGTGAGACAGAGAGTCCGGCTGAGTTGTACTTAGGTAAGCCTCGGTCCGAGTCAGCCCGGCTGAGTTTTACCACGGTGAGTCTGAGTTTGAGCGGGTTCCTAGTTCGGTTCAGGAAAATATTGTTTAGTCTGGGTTCTTGCGAGTCCTATGCAAAAAAAAGCAACAAACTTATTTATTGAGGGCGTCTTTTTATTTTGCCGAGCTATGGTTACAAATATTTAGTCTCATTTTATGGCGTGCAGTGTATTCGTGTATGTGCCGGCTTGTAAAGCCCCAGAATTGATTTTCCAAATTGTAAATCTGTCTGATTCCCCACACCCTTGGAACTCGTTCCAGTGAAGGTCCATGATAAAAACCACTTGCTCATATTTTCGAATAAGGATGATAACCTTAACTGAACGGCATGGAATGAAATGGCGACATAAAATGCACCACTGAGATGAGATATCAACATTAAAACGCTAACATGACTGAGAAGCTAATGTATACTGCCTGCTTCAAAGGTGCACATCTATTTGTAAATTTGTTTGCAGTGTCACGGACTTAATGCCGTATCGCGCTGGCGTGATTTCACAATTTGAAGTTGGGATTTCTAACAAGACGTTAGGAGTTTCTCCTAAAGAAACTCTCTAAAAAACTGGTGATATAATAGTGATTTTATGCATCGCACTGGCTTCAACTTTAATGCTAATAGGTGATGCATTTATAGAGTTCACCGTTCGCATACTATGACAAAGTGTAATGAGCAATTTATGCTCATGTATGCTACAAAACTCGTATGATCTATTTTCAGAGCAGAACGCATATCGGATTGCGATGATAACTGAATAATTGTCCGTAGCTCCATTATTGTGTACCTAGTGTATTTCACGATTGTTCGAAATAAATGAACATGGCTTTAAGAGGAGAACATGAAAGTGGGTTGTGCAGCATGTTCTGGCACATGTGCAACTCCCAGGAATTTCATTACGCAACATCGTGATTTACATTGAGTTTGATTACAATCATGTACCGAACCGAAGGAGAATGAGCACTGTAGTTTACCTTCATAAATCATGCGGCTTCCAAGGCGACAGAGCGGGAAGATTTGCGAGCATCGAGCGTCCCTACGCTCTCTTCTGCATTGAAGTGTTTGTCGTTTAACGCCACTTCTGTTTTTGCATAAATAAATGTGGCGATTGGAAAATTACGGAGCGCAAAGCAAAATATTCACAAGAACAAGAGAGGCGGGACAGGCGCTTGTGAATGCCTTTTCGATGTATTGCTTTGCGCTAAAAAAGTTTACATCTCGACGAATTTCACGTTTTGTAAATGTAGTGACAATACATGCTATCAGCCTTTATATCATTTCCTGCCATGTGATACGTTGAAAGCTTTCCGAGTGGATTCCAGGGAGGAAGGGGGCAGGAATTAACACACCGCTCCTGTCTTGTGCGACGTTTAGTCTCTGGCAAAAACACATTATTTTAAGCTGTAATGTGGTGAAAAATTTTTGTAGGCCCCTGAGAACTTGAGGAGCGTCTAAACACTTTGCCAGCACGCCTGCAGTTCAGGATTCTGCACCGACACAGCATAGCAGCGCCTGTTTTTTTGTATTTTTATTTCTTTTTTTCTTACTCAAAAGTCTTTCCCTACACAGTCAGGTTTGACATGCAGAAAGCAATTTCGGTGGTTTCTCACCCGCCATTGTGTGTTGCCCAGTCCATTCTGCAAAAAGCTTGACGACACAAGCTTTTAGGGGGCTCTAGTCACTCATACCTGAGCTTTTGCATTCTTTGTACGCCCCAAGGAATGCAGACAGGCTAGAAAACGCAGCAACGAGCTCTACTGTCCGCGTTTAGGGCATGCAGCACAGATATCTGTATTATTTCAAAGGTGAGCATTCGGCAGAAGTCTGCTTGGTTGGGATAACAGAAAAATGGGAAAAAAAAACTGAAAACTCTAGCCAATAGACCTCTCCGTGTTTGTAATCAGAGTGACGTCACTGCAGGCACCCTGCCCACCATACCCTCGCACGGAGCAGGTGCTGGTTGGCAAGAAAGTTCCGCCGGCAGCGTCTTTCTGCATAGCAGAGCTGCGTGTCTGCATTCCTTCGACAGAAATTTCTACCTTGCTATGTCCCAAGTCACAGCTTTTAATAGAAGGGGGTCGCAGAAGGGTCACTGCTCATAGTGTGGAAATCACTCGTCGCAGATGGATGTATGGATGGAGAAACTTTATTTAGAGTACTGAGAGACGCGACCAGCATGCAGTCGGCTTCACCCACGTAAATGGCAGCCATAAAAAAGAAATTTCTAAAGCGAACATTTTGAATGTACATGGTGACTGGCACTTTGAGAAATATTTGCATGTCATGAAGGTAAACCCATTCAATTTTCATCGTGGCATGTGCACTGCAGTTTTAAACGAGGTACAGCATTGGCGGCAGCATGGTTTTGAGCTGGTGTGTGCGACGTCATGGATAAGAATCTCGCTCATTGCGCAAAAATCTGATTGAAGATGATTGAAAAAAAAAAAAAAAATAGAGAAACACTTCCTGCCGCGTGTAAGGCTCAGGCTAACATATCCTCGTGAAAATTCAATAGAAATTCTGCCGCTGCGTTTCTCAATAACCCAGTGTTATTTATTTATGTAATTTATAACCCGAACTCTTAATAATATACATTTGCAACAATATTATCTGGCACAATTACCTTGCTGCATTTGACACGTATAACGTGTTGTCGTACCTAAATTGCTTCTTTAGGCCTGATACACGAACTTCTATTTCTAATTGTCACTTAATAAGGATCGAGCTGTGAAAGCGCAAAGTAGATAAGAAACGAAAATCTCTGCTTTTTTTATTAGCACGTACCAGGTATCCAATAATACCAATTATAGCCGTGGTGAAGCGTATATGCAGATTCGGCAATGCTGCAATATGCTTATACCTAGCTCATGCGTAGTCATATACATCACCTGGAGATCATGCACTTTTATTTTTCTGCACTCCACTCATACGTGGAGATGTACCTACTCACAGATAATCGCGTCAAATGCATTTTTCCCTTGACTAAAATGTCGGATCGTAAAGTTCCATCGATAACCGGTTACTTCAACCGTCCCTCAACGAATACCAGTGTTTTCGCAAACAGGACGCATCACGTTATTCACACTGCACACACCAAGCACAATACTCCCAGTTTCACCGTCCGTAATGGTGAACCAATATTTTTCGATGCCTTTCAACACACACTACACGCCACAGTCAACACTGCACATTTTCGAGGATGATGCCGCTGTTCCTCGCACAGGCCGCCACGTGTGTTCACTTCTCCGTGATAAACAGCCAGCCAGCGTGGCAAATATTTCATCACGCACTTTACCACATACCAAGATGTTCTCTGACACATACCACACCTAATGTTGCCACTGTGAGATGAAGATTAAGCTTTAAAAGAAAAAAAAAAACTTGGCCCAAGCACCGAGCGACTGCACCCCACTCAACCACCAGCGGGAGTGTTTTGCCAACCACCACCTTGCACGTGCACAGGTGACGTCGCGCTGTGACGTACCCCGGTAGAGGTCTATATTTATATTAAGAAACCCGGTGCTTTGAAGCCTGATCGGCTTTTTTGCCAGATGTTTGCCACAACTCGTTGCAAGCTCTGGAAGTAGAGGGAGGGCAGTGTCCCTAGTGGTGTGGTTATTGTCTCCCACTGTCTGCTGACTGTGCCAGGATTCAAAGGGGAGCCGCTGGCGAAGGTTTCTTTCTGTTTAGAAGATCACCGCACTACCATAACCTCACTGTCGGGACTGGTATATGGTGGCCCAACCCGCTTCAATGTTCTGCCTCTGCGCTACGTTCACTGTTCATTTGACGGAAGTCATTCCTGTGCTGCCACATTTTTTCAAGCTGTAGGACCACTTGATGTCTCCTGCAGCCCGACACTTCCAAGTCTTACGACTCGGGCTGCCCGGCCATCGGCCCCTATCCGCTTTTTCTCTACCAGCCATGGCCGCCAGATTCTTCCAAACCTTCTCCTTCTACTTACATTAAATCTCTCCTCCCTACTCCCCCCCATCGCGCTGAGCCGTGCTCCCGCAAGGGCTGCAGAAGATAGTGCCTTTTCCTTTCCTTTAACCACACACATTCATTCACATTTTTTCATGGAAGTTCTTGGTTTAGCCGGCGCACGCGATCCTGCCACAGCCGCTTTATGCGCTTTTTCATCCAGCGGCCGTGATCCTGCACACGACACCTTGCGCTCTTCCCGCAGGTGCAAGGTCTTTGGACCAGCGGATGAAACTGCCGATGGTGGTGGAAGGCTTGTGGCAACATCGACTCCTGCCTTTTTAACTTCTCTGGCACCCACGATGTAGGGGATCGACACGTGGCGTTGTTGTGGCGTGGTTGGTGTCACATTTTCCCCTTCCTTTCTCTTACGGAGGGCTCTGCGAATAAACGCCTTTATAAATAACCATTGGTGCCGAGGTCACGGATTATTTTCTCTCTTCTACCGCTATGGTGACGAGTGGTGATTGGATGATTGGTTATTTTGATTGGAGTTTTCCCGTTTGTTCGGATTTCTTATTGTTGCCCGAGAAAAATGATCTGGAACATTTTTGTACGTGCATGGTTGCTTTTCAGGGGAAGCCTGCAGTAACTGATCTGTGAGGTCGGTGGTATTAGCTTAAACTTGCCTTAACTACAGCCGGCAAAGCTGAGCGGGGGGTCATGAGAAGGCATGGAGATAGCACGGCAAGCTGAAAACAAAGGATCTTTCACGCCATGAAGCGCTGCTAAAGCATTTGCCGCAGGCATTTATTTATTTATGACCATCTCCACTTCCAGTCGTACATTACGCCCTAGCACCCTCGTCTTCAACACACTGATATGAGATAAGACTGGTGCACATCATATATAGCCCCTATTTTTGGGCTCTATGAGCAAAGGAGCACTTACGCGAAAGTGTCTCTCTTTTTTTTTTTTTTTTGCAACCCAGGGCTGGAAAGCTTGTTTGCTCGAGCGCACGATGTTAATTATTGAAGTCTTGGTTCCACAGAGCGCCGAGTGAGGTGGGACCCTGAGGGGTTTTCGCATGGAGGAAAAGGATCCTGGGTTTTTGTGCAAAGCTAACTGGCTAAGTGGACGCACAAAACCGCGTGCACGTGAATCACCATGTCAACAAGTCTTTTCAACGAAGGTTTTGTGGGCGCTCCTGCGATCTACTCTCCGGCGTTGTAAATATGCGTGACCCCTTCAAAAACGCCGCTGAAGCTCGAACACCAGCCTTTGTATTCCTGTACTAGTCTGCCCCTCTTTCCCTTGCAATGGTTCGCCAAGAACAGCCAATACAAAACTTGTGATGTGGGGGGTGATTGTTTACCCGAATGACGAAGGCATATCTAATATGCCGTAGGGTGACACATGATTCAGAATTATTTTTGACTACATTCTGGGTGACAATATTTATTTACATTTCATAGGTGATGCGTGTATCTACACAAATCTATTTGACAGGTTGTCTAACTTCGGAAATTTTGTTTCAGTACTCTTTTCAAGGGAAAGAAAGGGGGAGGGAGTATGGGCTGGTATGTAGATAAAGAGGGGTCTCACAAGCAAACGAGCCTCAAGCACTGCTCTCCACTCCACCTCCCACCCGGACCTCCTTGCGTCTTACAAGAATGTTGTCTGAAAAATGGAAACAGAAAAAAGCACATGCAGTCCTATATTCATTTCGCTCTTATTGTATTCGTTGCATTGTAGCACTTGCGTCATAAGTCGTTGAGCAGTGTCCCCTCATGGGAGACGAATTAGCGTCTTTCTCGTGTGTTTCATGAATCACTATATGCCATTGTGACCTACATAAATTTCCCACATGTATGTTACTAAAAAAAGCAGTACGTTACGCACGAAGACTGCAAACTCCTCTTGTCCCTACTTACCCATTGAAAAGGGGCTACTCTATTATTTATTTATTTAATAGTAGCCATAGGCCGAAAAGCATTACAGACGCAAGTGGTACATTTGATAATAAAGAATTAACAATTACTGGGAATTGAAAACAATACGCAGTGTAAGTTATTAAGGAAGGAATAATACCTAGCTGATATAACAGCATCCCTGTGAGAGTAAAAAGAAATGAAATTTCTTGTGATAAAGTGTTAGCTATGTCAACAAACGGGGCGCGCTGAAAGAACATATCCAATATGTATAGTCAAAAACAAAATATTTACGGGACGTTTGCCAGTCCTCTTGCATCGTCAAGCTGGTCTCTCAGGCATTACTGTTAAAAGTAGTTAATTTCAGCTAAATAAGTAGAGAAAACACAGTAAGGTAGTTTTTTTTTTGTAATTGTAGTTTCGGATTCCACGCTGCCGGCGCCATCGCCACTGACAAAAGGTGGTCCTGCGCTGCCGCCTCATTTTGCCCGGTGTGCGCCGCTGCCGACTTGGAACGACCTCCACGCCGCCATCGGTCGACACCGCCTCGACACACACCTCTATATCTAAGTCATGCGCACACAAGTTACACTAACACGGCTAAGGATAGGACACACATACACGACACATTCATATCTTTTGGTGGT